>CAUYSK010051954.1:0-35508 GCA_963575035.1 Avahi laniger | reverse complement strand
ATAGAATGTCTTTTGTTCTTTTGGGTAGATGCCCAGTAATGGGATTGCTGGATCAAATGGTAGATCTACTTGTATCTCTTTGAGGTATCTCCATATTGCTTTCCACAGAGGTTGCACTAGTTTGCAGTCCCACTAGCAGTGTATGAGTGCTCCTGTCTCTCTGCATCCTCACCAACATCTATTGTTTTGGGACTTTTTGATAAAGGCCATTCTCACTGGAGATAAGTGATATCTCATTGTGGTTTTGATTTGCATTTCCTTGATGATTAGAGATGTTGAGCATTTTTTCAGACATTCATTGGCCATTATTCTGTCTTCTTTTGCAAAGTTTCTGTTCATGTCCTTTGCCCACTTTTTGATAGGGTTGTTTGATTTTTTCTTACTGATTTCCCTGAGTTCTAAATAGACTCTAGTTATCAGCCCTTTATCAAATGTGTAGCATGCGAATATTCTCTTGCAATTTTGACCCTCTGCCTTTCCTTGTCCTTGATCCCTGGACGCTAAATGGAAGTCCTGGTATAAAGATCTTGAAGCTCCATGGTCAGATTCCATCCTCTGGCTCAGGTTTATTATTAAACAAGAAGGCAAAATATACGCCTCCTGACCAGCATCTGACAAAGGTGAGTTAGAAGATAAGGATGGTGGACAAGAATGCCCCAGGGTATTCACTCAGAATGAGTGGAGTTGAATTGGTGTGTTCCAGTGCAAAGAATTTGTTACCAGACAATGGTTTCAACCCACCACAGGCTCTGGTCTGTGGAAACCATGATTACAGTTATTCTCAAAGTCATTCTAACCTTGAAACAGAGCCAAAGAGACTAATTATTGGCAAATTTTGAATGAGTGCTTTCCAAAGCCCTTTCCAGAAATGTATGCAACTTAATATCTGATAATGTTTAAACCATAATGTTAAAATGTTCAAATAAAAGTAAGATTAACTCATGACAAATTTTGTTGTTCAAAATCTTTCTTTTTTCCAAACTTATGTCAGTACGTATTAGTATTTTCAAGACTAAGACAACTTAACTTATGCTATTGGTGAAACCACTTGTGTACAAATTGAACCCATCCATCCAGAGCAGACCCACTTCTAAAGACGTCTGATCTCACGAGGCCAAGGGTAAGACATGACCTTACACAAATACTCAAGCCATTTTAAAAATTCCTCACTTAACCTGAAGTTTGATAATGAATATTGCATTTAAACTTTCTCTGTATTTAAAATGTTCCAGACTTTAATTCATTACTCATTAACGAACCATTTCTTTTTAACAATGGATTTTAGTGCTATGTGCACTTCAGTAAATCATCAAATGAAAGGTGAAAAATTCACCCAGTTACTTGGACATTTTCTTTCTTTCCTTAAAATACAATCATTTCGACATGATGACACAAGCAGAAGATTGACCATAGATTTTCCTTTAAATGAAAACATTTAGAGATTGTGATGATACTACCTTAGTAGCTTTTATAAAACTACACCCATCATTTTTTTATTGCTTTTTTTTCTTTTCACTGGAGGTAATAAGATGAAACATAGTTGAACATTTCATTTTAAATTGGCTGGGTAGCCACAAACTAATAGATAGATACATGGATACTTGATTGCTTCTATTTGTAATTTACACCTTTACCTACAGGCAGGAAGCTGTACTAGAAAATTCGAGAAGGAAAAGGGGCATTTGTTCAGCTACTTTTATCATCAGACTAATAGAGAGCTTTTTCCCCTTGTAAAATACTTTCTAGCATTATATCTGATCCCTCCGGGATCTCATTTGACATATGGAATTGAAAATAAGGTAATAAAAAGCCCAGTGCTTGGGAAGATTGTTTCTTTTCATTTTTTTCCTATTTCATGAGCACATTGAGAATATGTTTTTGATCAAGAGCCAGAGTTATATTTCCTATATTTGTATGGGAATCTGAGTCTAATAGCCTCTGAATAGCCCAATTGGCAAATTTATATGCATACAGAAGTATATAAGTCTTCAAAGGAAACTTGCTGTATCTATTTTTTAAGAAGATGATAAAACATGATTAGGATTTGTCATCCTGGCTTGGGTTTTCTTAGTTACAGTTAAAGGTGAAACTCAGTCTTCAGTAAAATAAAGCAATCAATGTAGAGTTTTCTTCTAACCTCTAACTGACCTAAACACAATTTTGTTGTTGTTGTTGGTTGGAGATAAATGAGAGGGGCAATAAGCCTTGGTTTGAAAAGTCAAAGGGAATTTGCAAGGGTTTACACTGATCTAGGTAAACCACAGAAAAAATATTTTTAGTTTATTGAAAAGTTTGGATTTACTGAGTTTGGTAGTAATGACTGGTATAAACTCACAATAAACTTTCCTTTAATGAGTGCTACTTGGTATAAAGTTTAAAAAACTGTCTCAAGATTTATGGTTCTAGATCTAGCTTAAGCATTAATTAGCAAGTCAAGAATGTTCTCTGGGCTTGAGAGTTTGAATCTATAAATTGAAAGATGAGAGATAAAAAGGTAAGATTAAATGATCTATCAAATACCTCTAGCTGAAAATTTCTACATTAGCATAAAATTTTTCTTCTAAAATTGCCTTGATTGTGTTATTTTATCCCTTTCTTTTATCCTTTTTTGGGAGCTCTCTGAGCTATGCTGAGATTGTTCTAAATTTCTGTCTTAATGTATATATTTTATAGTAAAATTAATATAAAATAAATATAATCATATTTGAAAATAACTATTATAATTCAAATTGCTACTATATTCCTTTCCCCTTTAAATTCCCTACCCTTAATGTATCTTGGGGGTTCCTCTATCTGCCAGAGACATTTCATTAAGGATAAAACATTTCAGATTAACAAACCCTAACTAAGGAATTGAGAAAGGATCAGAGGCATTCAGGTAACTCAGACTGTCAAAAAAAGGATCTATTTGTCCTGTGAATTGGTGTCCCTTGGACTTTTGCAAGGCTGGGTTCAGAGTCAGGTGTGATGTCATTAATATACAACCAGTTCCCCTTCCTTCCCCACTCTGCCCCACAGAGCAGCGGGGGCAAGGACACTGAGCAAAGGTGTATCTTTGGAAATGAAAAGAGACGCTTGGGTTATTTACTAAAATGACATTCTCAGCATATAAAGCCCCGACAGCTGGGTGATTTAGCTTCCCCTTTGGAATCGTTGCCTTTCCTTTCAATGGGCTTTCATCTCTCTCCCCAAGCTATCTTTCCCCAGCACAGATGGTTGTTCCAAATATGTGCATGTAAGGAAAGAACCCTGGTGCTGCAAAAATTGGAAAGACTGTTTCCCTCTGGGTTTCTCTCACTAATACAGCCATTGCCGCTGTCATGTCCTGTTTTTAAAAGGTGAAGAACAGTCAAGGGAATCGTGATGACAGACAAAGTCAATGTATAAGTAATATTGCAAATATCAAACTTTTTATGTGCCAGAGATGAGTCTTTTTTATGCTTTTAAATTCAAGTTTAACTTTGCAATTTTAAGTGATAACTTTCTTCTTTGATTGAAAACACATACCCACACACCCATGCAGCCTCCCACCCACTCACACATTATTTAAAAGACATCTTTAGGACTGAAAGTACTTTATTTTCAAATCTATTGACACTTATTTTTCTCAAGGAAGGTTTGTGATCCCCAATACATTTTTTTCTTTTGTGCTGATTTGTTTTTAACTCTAGGTATCCCCATCTCTCATCATCAACTGTCAACCGATCATAGAGAAGATGAAGCAATCTCCCAAATGTCCTCTGCAGGGTAAAGATTACTGATAGATTTTTATAACCCTTCCTAAAAATTATAGATCCCAAAGGTACTTTCAAATACACTTTAAAACTAGTGAGGGGAAAATTTAAAAATAAAATATTCTTTCAGAATTGATAGGGCTAGTTCTGTTTCTGCCGTACAATATTTTGGAGAGAATGGGAGAACAAATAGGCAGATTTTATGTTATCATGACACTTGGAGGTAGTTCAAAGGAGGAGGTTAAGTTCAAAGGATGGAGGAGGTTAAGTTCAAAGGATGATTCTCATGTCCAGAATTTCAGGGTGAGTGAACATTAGGGAAAATTCACCAGTGAGGATGAAGCAGGAGACCCTCCCTTGGCCAAAGGTAGTTAATTTGACTATAAAACCTAACCCAGGATTCATTACTACAATGATAAATAACTTTATTTTAAAAATTCTACCACTCTATTATTTTATATTTGAAGAGATTTTATATTTTTTTAATAGTTTTTATTTTCCCCTTCATTGCTGGGAAATAGAATGTATAACAGAAGCAACATTTTTTTAGGCAAGATAAAGCCTATATTCTAGTTGTGTCTCTATCTACAAGCTGTAAAGTTTGGGGAATGCCATTTCACCTCTCTGTGTATTATTTCTTTAATCTATAAAATAGGATAATAATTCTTGTGCTGCTTACTTCACAGAGATCATGTGCAATAATGTATGTAAAATTCCTTTGTGAGCTGTAAAATTCAATATACATGTGTGGTGTTATTAGCGCTGATTGGTTAAAACATTTTTATCTATCTCCAGGTTGTAATATTTTAAGTCTCTCAAAGGACACAAAGCAAGATTGCTTTTAATCACAGCATCAATACATTCATAATGACAATTTTTCCATAATGCTTGTGTTGAGAATTGTACATGAAGTTATCGGTAACTTCACAGGGCCCTAGAGGCTTAGCATTAGTAAGAGATCATTTACTCAAGATTCTCTGCCTCTTTATTTACATTAAATCAGAGGATTGAAGGAAAATCTACACTTTCTTTAAGGAAACCAGATTCCAGCAACTTTCCACCTCTAGAATATTCCCAAGATGCTGGAAATGTTTACCTAGTTCTCTCAGGTCTTTATTTAACGCTTGCAAACACCCTGTTAAGGCAAGTAGCAAAATTTATTAGTGAATATACTGGTTGAAAATGTATATACAGTTGTTTCTCGTTATCTTTGGGAGGATTTGTTCCAAGACCTGCATGAGTATGAAAATCCACAAATGATCAAATCCCTGATATCAAATGTAATAGTATTTGCATATAACCTATGCATACCCTCTTGTATACTTCAAATCATCTCTAGATTACTTATGCTGTAATACCCAATACAATGTAAATGCGATATAAATAGTTGTTATACTCTATTTATTTTATTTATATTATTTTTAAATTGTACTGCTGTTTTTTACTTTTTTCATGAAAGCATTATCATACTTAGTCATTGTATCTTTGAAAGAGTCATCATACATTTTTGAAGTTGTAGTCTTATTTGATATTTAAAACTTTCAGAGAGCAAATGTACTGTAAAAGGACAAGGAAGGGAAGGGATGGGAGGGGAAGGAGGAAACCACTAATTTTCATTGAAAAACTACTATGTATTAGGGCTATGAGTAATTTAATCCTCTTGAATATCCTGTGAGATAAAGTTTTTTGTTTTCATTTTACAGATGAGAAAACTAATGCTTAGAAAAATTAAATTAGTTGAGAGGGTCATATAGTTAGCAATAGCAAAGACAGCAATCAAATGAAAGTTTATTAAAGCACGAGCATTTTAAACATGCTGATGGGACTGACCCATGTACTTTGCAGATCACCTAGTATTACTAACCTTACATAGTTCATCCTATGAGTAAGAAATGTTTTTAAGTGCATTATGTATATTAACTCATTGGATTGTCTCAACAACCCTGTGTATTAGATACTACCACCAATCAAGTTTACAGATGAGGAAACTATGCAGAGATAGGTTAAATAACTTGCCTGGGATTACTCAGCTAGAAAATATTGGAACTGGAATTCAAATCCTTGTAGCATGGCTCCAGAGTCCATATTGTAGTTACCATGCTTGTTGCTTTATTTGTATAATTTTTAATCCCCAGAACAACTCTATAAATTAAATCTTGTTGCCTCCATTTTTCAAATGAGTAAACGGAAAGTTTAGTAGCCTTCAAAGCTGGGATACAGTCCTGTTTCCCTGGCTCCTGTCCCGAGATATTCTACTACACCTTTCAGCCTCATTGAGCAGGAGGTGAGGGATAAATATCACTTAATCTTGGTTTTCACTTTTTCTAGCTCAATTCTAAAAGAAAAGAAAAACTGGATTTATTTATGCCTTATACCTGTAGGCTTTTTATCAAATGGTTGAAAAATGGAAATAAATGGAGATTCCATCATGCTGGTTACGAATGCAGGATTCAAAAGCAGACAGAACTGGGCTCTCAGTCTTGCTTTCTACCTGTTGGTTTTGTATCCTCTGATAGTTACTTAAACTTTCTAAGCCTCCATTTGTTCATCAATAAAATGGGAAACCATGATAGGATTTACATCATAGGATTTTAACTGACATTCAAATGAGTTAATACTAATACAACACTTTGCATAGTACCCATACATTACAATCATTCAACTTTCATTAAAAAGATATAAAAAACAAAAACAGCCCCAAACTAGTCCCATCTTTTCATCAGTGTGATGACATCAGTTTAATCATTCACTCAAATACTCATTCATTTATTCAGTATCACCGTGTTTATTATGTTCCAAAATGTGGTTCTTCAAAGGTGACAAGAATACACAGACTCTGAACTTTGGTAATTCCTTATCTCTCAAGCAGAGCAGTTCACAGAATATGTACTTTGGGACCTTATTACGTCCAGCTGTTCCACAAAAAAGTATCTCATGGTCAAATAAATTTGGGGATGCTTCTGTGGAGTATCTGTTTATTGAAGAGTCATACCATGCATTGAATATAAACGTTCTGGGAAGATATACATTAGAGTGATCTATTAACTTTGTTTAACTCAACATTTCTCCAGCTTAATTACTGAGGGAAACTTTTTCCTTGGCATACCAAATAATTTCCAATAGAATAAATAGCACAGAAAACATAGTTTGGTAAATACAGTTTCTTTCCAAGTACACTTTTCTATTTATTTCTGATCTTTTCTTAACTTGAACTATTGAGTGATTTTTTTCTATTGATTGAGGAGAACTGAATCATCATTCTGTGCATTTGGTGTAATTGCTAGGTGTGTTTGCCAAATAAAAACCAAACAACTAACTACCTTTGGCAGAACAATTGGCATCTTTGTCCCCAGAAAACCTGTGAGTATATTTTAAATATATAAATTATATCTCTTTAACCATTAGTAGATTATGAGGAAAGAAAAATGGTAGGGAAAGTAAGGATTCTAGAAATAAAAAAAATGGAATATCTTTTATAACATTGGACTAGTACAGTCTGCTAACTCTTTTAATATGGTTATTATTATATATTGGATCACTTTATTTAAATAAGAAAACTCAACTCTATTTATTTTAAAGAAAATGCGAAATTTATTAGAAAAGTCTTTAATCATCACACAGAATTTAAGGAAGACTTCAATTCAGAAAGGACTGTGACATGTTATCTACTAGAGATCTTAGAATCAAGATCAAGACTTTACTGATATTTTTCCTAGGTCGCTGCCATTAACAGGAATAATCTCCCAACTCTCTGTTTCTCTCTGGTCTAAATATAATATTCCCTTTAAAAAAAAATCTGACTGGTCCAACTAGGTAAGAAATCTTCCCTTGGATCACTCAGTTCTAGGCAGGGGACAGCGTGTCAGAGTATAGGGATGGCCACTGGGATATTGAGCTGCTATTAAACTAACCAAATGGCATCTCCTCTGGAATGGGTCCACACAGTGGCTACTGATATGGAGGATACATTTTTCTCAATTTCCAACTATACAGATAATTTTAAAAGTTCATTTCTGTGTTCTAAGGACAGCAGCACATATTCACTGTCTTGTTCCAGGACTATATTAACTCTTCTATTCTTGGTCACCACACAGTCCAAGGAGACCCTGATCCTTTTTGAGAGAAGCCATCTGGTGTTACTGAAGTGATGACTGTGGATGAGGGAAATCAAGAATAGTTGATAAAGAAGGGAGATTGTAAATATCAATTTCAGCTTCAAGATGGTGATTAACTGCAGATTTTTGCATTGAGACTTCTCATGGATTGCCTTGATCACTTGAAGTCTCGGTGATGGGCTGGGCTTGAGCATATCTGACTAGTATAAGGTGTGAATTTTATCAGACGTTTTGTATTTCCTGTTCCACATCTTCTCAGTGCATCTTGTTATTCTAGGTGCTACAGTAACCAGCTGCATGAAGACGCAGCCATTAACACCTCGCCTCATTTGCTCTATAGATCTGCTGCTTGAGGACTTGTCTGCTATATTACTATGTCAGACACTTGCGGTAGCCCAACGAGTCGATCTAACGCATGCACACCTGAAATTACGAGGGATTTAACATCCTCAGGACAACTATCAATTGGGGAATGGGAATCAGTGTAAAAATGTTCATCTCTTTCATGCCACGGGTGAACAGTTCTGAGGTACAGTCTACACATCTCTTCAGAGAAACTGAGCCTCAGTTACTCCCAGTGGTAAACAGTTCATTATGTACTCACGTGTTGGCTTTCCTTCCTAACCTGCTTCACTCTTCTTAGACTCTTCTTAGCTTACTGGAATAACTTTTTAAAATAAAGCATCTGCATACAAGCCCTTGGTTTAGACTCTGTTTCATGGGTTAACCTAAGGTAAGACATAGGTTTATTTAATGTACTATAAATAGGCGAGTGAAATGCAGTGGATAAATAAATGGGGATGGATTCATTAAGTATGAATATTTGTATATTTAAAAACTTGATCCCACATGCAAAACCAATTTCATTTGGATTATACTACAAATAAGAGTGGTAGAACAATAAATATTTTAAAAAATAAAATAAGAGAATATCTTTAAAAACTTTGGACGGATAATTTTTTTAACAGAACATGAAAAGCACTAACCATAAAGATAAATGTTGTTCATGGGACTTAATTTACATTTAATATATTGGTTTATTCAAAAACAAGTAAGGGAATGAAAGACAGTCACAGTATGTCAGAAAATATTTGTAATGCATATATCTGAGAAGGAACCTATAACTAGAATATATAAAGAACTCCTAGAAAGCAACAAGAGAAAGACTGAGAACTCAATTTTTTAAATGACAAAAAATTCATACAGGCATTTTACCACTAGGTTGGGCTTTGTGTACTAAACTGGGACTACACTCAAACTATTAAGATTTTATAAATCATAAATAATTTATTTCTAGTGTGAGTAATTATTAACAAGTATAGAAGGAATTAGGGGAGAAGAGTTAAAAAATGGGGACCTGAGGTAGAATAAAGGTAGAAAAAATATGGAAGATCAAAGAGACTTTTTTTGTGCTTCAGAATTTGCCAATAAACATTTAGACATCTTTTTAAAGAGCAGGGGATATTTAATTATGTCTGCTTGAGGTTTGGTTGGAGGTGAATGTACAGAGAAAATTCTTTAAATAGATTATGATTTTCTGGCACATTGCTAGAATATTGCTATTTGCTTAGATTATTTATTCTACTTTATTTCATAATCATTTAATAAACACATATTATAATCAGGCACTTTGCTAGGTGCTGGGATAAAATGATGAAAAGAGAGACATGATTTATGTTCTCGTGAAGCTTAAGATGGGTGCTTTCATTTTTTGGTAGGTTATTAATTACTGAATCAATTTTTAAAATAACTATAGGTCTATTCACATTATTCATTTCTTTTTATGTGAGCACTGGTAATTTGTGTATTTCAAGGAATTACTCCATTTTATCTAAGCTATAAAATTTGTGGGCATAGAATTGATCATAATATTCCTTTTACCATCTTTTTAAAGTCCATGGGATTGGTAGGAATGGCCTCTCTTTAATTATCAGTATTAGTAACCTATGCCTTCCCCCCTTTTTTTTTCCTGGATACCCTGTCTAGACATTACCAATTTTATTGATCTTTTCAAAGGACCAATTTCTGGTGTGTTGATTTTATCTATTGTTTACCATTTCAATGATTGATTTCTGCTGGAATTTTTATGATTTTTTTCCTTGACTTGCTTTTGGCTTAATTTGTTCTTTCTGCAGTTTTCTAAAGTGGAAGTATAGATTATTGATTTCAGATCATTTATATTTTCTAATATTCAATGCTATAAATTTCCTTTTTAACACTGCTTTCATAGCATCCCACCAATTTTGATAAGTTGTATTTTCATTTTAATTTAGTTTAAAATATTTTTTTCATTTCCCCTGAGATTGCTTCTTTGATCCACACTTTTATTTAGAAGTCTGTTGTTTAATCTCCAAGTATTTGGGGATTTTCTACTTATTTTTATGTTACTTGTTCTTCACAAAGATCTCATGATGACTGTTTGTCCTGTGACTTCATTTCTCTGGTGACTTAAGAAAAGTCGTTAATTTTAAGTTTGGTCCACTTTTTCCTTGCTGTGTGGATAGGAGTGTTGACTTTTCAGCTCTTCACACTAGTGCAGCTGAAAGTAGATGTCTGATCCTTGGCTTCTTATCTGAAAGTTGTCCTTGTCCTGGAGCCTGGACCTGCACTCATCCTGATTTACTGATTCTAATTATAATAATTTATAATTATTATTCTAAAAGGGTATTAATCTACTGGAAGGCTTTGTACTGTTATGTTGTTTCTTAGCATATTGTATTATTCTATTTCTAGATTTAGATTGGAATTGGAAACATGTCTACCTATTAAGTAACTTATATTACAATAGACAATAACATCATTGTATGTGTTTTTAAATGATATAAGTGAGCAAATTTTAGAAATCAGTTTTACACGTTAGGCTGTTTTACCTTAGGTGTCCATCAATAGTTTAAATACGTGGAATTTTATATGTTTGATAAGTGATTTCATGTATTAGTCATGCTTTCTTAATTTTGAATTTGAGTACATTAAAGGTAATGTCACTTTTAAATTCTGAATTCACCATAGCATTTGGCACATGCTGGGTACAATGTTTTGATAAGTATTATGCATGTAGAAGTTCTGCGGTGACCCAAAATCTATACAAAACCACAGGAAAAAAAGAGGGGGATTGTGTCCCCAAAAAACTCTAGGTCAGTAAAATGCTAGTAATGTTTGTAAAAACTAGGTTTTATGGAAAAATACATTTTGAAAATACTGACTTAGTTATTTATACAGACTTGTTTACCACAGAAATTCTTCCAGCCTTAATAATCATATGTGCATTCTGAATCTCTAAGAAAGTGGGAAAAGACTTTTTCAGTGGAATTACTATTAAAGAGAACACAGATTGGCAAATTCTACACCAGATCATTCTTTTCAGAGAGAATATGTTAAGAAACATTAATTGCTTTCATTTGGCAGAAAGTCTTTCTTTTTGGGTGGTGACTGGCTCCCTGCAATGATGGATAACAACATTGCTATAGCAACATAGGAAGCGAGGTGCTTCCAGCTAGGAACGCTTCCTTTCATGTAGAAGACCTTGTCACCAGGTTTCTCAAACTGAATTTTACAGAAACAAAAGATACACTTGGAAAATATAACTGAAAAGAAAAACACCTTAATTTTACCAAATTTTATCGGATAAAGAATTAGTTTGAAAATTCTGCATTGTAAGCAGAACAGATTATTGAAATTTTTCAAACTACCCATTACCATAATTTCATACTATAATCCAAGCATTTAGGTATACCATATGCAAATAATTTAGAAGAGTTCTTTTGATGACATTCCTCTAAGTTTTCCCTTTAAGTCTAAAATGTCTTTAATGTGTAAGAAAAAAAGCATTTGTATTAATTTCTTAATAAGAATGTAAGAAAGAAAGTGAAATGACTGAAGTAGGAAATTTCAGTGGCATACAGATATTTAGTACCTCCAAACACCATTAATTGGACAAAGTAGTATTTCAACTTTTTAAAATAATTACTCTTTCTAAGCCCTATCCTATATGGGGGGAGGGGAGAAATACAAAGATGATCAAAATTGATCTACATTTCAAGGAACCTGAAATCTGGAAGGAATGAATTAAAGGGAAAGAAAAATAATGATACAATTTCCAGTTTCTTGTGGAGCCATGGAATAGCTCATAATGGGCTGTGAGCATCATTGAGGTTATTGTGGTAGTCGAATAATACGCATTTGTCATGGTACAAGTCAATGATATTAAGTAATTTTTCTGTCTGACACAAGAGCCAAGAAAAGGAAATGGAGAAAGTATATGGGTTAGTTCATGTAGATTAGAAATTGGCAAAAAGTTTAAGGAGGAGAAAGCATCCAAACTGCTCTTTAACAATCATTGATTTAATACCTAGTATGTTCCAAAATCTCTGGGTAGGTATATAAATAAGGTAAAGACCCTTTCCTCCATGAATTTGTGGTATAGTTGGGGAGACTCGTAAGCAGATGATTACAATAAAAATATTGTGTGCAGAGTGTAGAGGCTTGGTTGACATTGGAAGAATGCCTCAGGGGAATATCTTCAGCATTTCTCCTTTTTAAGCCTTAAAAGCAGAAGTGTGGGTGGATGTGTGGCCTTCACTTGATAGTGCTGTAGGAAAAAGATGTCGTGAGGGAAAAGCAAGATATATTCAAAGTTCTGTTTGTCATGACTTTCAGTGTTGAATGAAAATCATGTCATTCCTTTTCCTATGTAGACTATTGTCATGCTTTTATCCCTCTTGAAAAAGAAAAGCAAAAGTCATTCTGACTAATTAGAGGCTCAGTTACTAATTATATTTTGTACCTATGGAGGATAACAGTTCCATTGGTGTTAATACAACATGGTCAGAAAAACTTTTCAAATCCATAAAGTAACTGGACTAACAGCAATTAGATCATCTCTCTTGTCACTGAGTCTTCAGGGAAGGTGAACTAATGAAGTACTATAGAGCCCATCTTACTTTGGTGTTCACCCTGGCCCTTCTAGAGTTCCACCGTAAAAACACAAATCAACCAAAAGAGGATCCTATCCCTTTCATAGCATGTTTCCGATATATCTATTATAATGCTGTATCTAGCACATCACATCACCTAGAAAGAGCTTTCTTGTTGAATGCTAAGCAAATTTCCTGAGATCATTCTGATTATCCTAACCTAATTTAATTGCCTAACTTTGAACCAACCACCCTAACCTCTGTGATGGACTGCACTAATTGGCTTTCACTAGACCATGTGTCCAACTTTCCAGTCAGAGGGTAAACTCATTCCAAGAATCACATGAACCCAATAGCTGGGGCTGGCTGAAAAGAGAAAATAGATTTGGAAGAGGCTATTAGTATTCTGTCTCAGGAAGCTTAAATAGGCCTTGTAGTTTAGTTAGGAATTTTCTGGAGGCAATTGTCTTCTGGATTTAGGAGTAAGAGGTAAGAAAAAAACAAACAAATACATTTACATTCTCTCCCTCCCTCTCTTTAAAGTAAATTTGTAGCTGATTTGACTTAGATAACAAGGGCTATTTTGTCATGAAAGTTTTTTCAACTTATATTAGCCTTGCTTTATTAAATACTTCTTTCAGTTTCATACATAATTAAATATTTGGAGGCTGAACTTCACATTTTGCAAAAGAAATTAAATTTGGCTTCAGACAGAAGATTTTATTGGCTGCTTTCTTTTCCCATGACAGAAAAAAAAATGAAAACGGAAGGGGAAACATAGAGAGGCATAGGGGTGGGAGAAAATGTTCTCAAAACAAATCTCTGAAAAACAAAGACAGACTATTTTGTGCTAACATTTATTTAGACTTCGTGAGTTCTACAATTGTATGTTGATTTTCTTCCAGATGAATTTGGCAGAATCAAAGAAGGGTTATTGCAAAATTCTGCCAACTTAAGTAAAAATATCATTTTTATATAACAAACATTACTCATTGACTCCATTTAGTATTCAGTCAAATACTAGTAAGGATTTCATTTAACAAGGGGTTATAAAAATTTAAAAACATGGGTTAATTGTATTACTTATTTTCAAAATCAAGTGACTTGTAAAGCGTAGTTAGCAAATATATTTATAGGGGTCAAAGAGCCATTAAAGCATTTGCATGTTGTTTAAGAAGGAATAATTACTGTTAATGTGGAACCATGACACCATAAAATTCTGATGTCAACTTTAGAGTTTTCAAATTAAAGAGGAAATATTAGCATATTTATTAAAATGAGGTAATTAAGCTTAGAAAAACATTTACCCCATGGATTCCCAAACAGAATATAATGAGGTAAAATATCTACAATATGTTCATAATACTATTTAGTTAAGTTTCCAGTAGACTTGCCAACCCAATGTACTATAGTTTAATTCTGGGAAAATCTATCAAGAGAGATGTGTTTGAATGTTTAGTCTGTTAATTTAAACTTTTAATTCAAGAAACTGCCTAGAGTCAGAAGATAAGACATTTCTTTTCCTTTTCAAAAATTCTCTCTAAGTCTTTCCTGGTTTCACTCCTTGGTGTTCTGTCAATATCTGATTGATATTAAGAAAAGTCACCTGGTTTTCTTCCTTACATTTTAGAGTCACAAAATAGATGCTGAAAAAGTCAGAAAGGATCTGTGGCATGAACAACACAATTAACTAGCAAGCATGGACATTACTTACCTTTCTAAAATTAGATTTAGAAGAAATTGACAATTCAAAGATAATTTGACCTAAAATAAATATATAGAATTAAAATATGTATTTGAAAGAATCTACACTAAGATATCAATAGTGTTATAGCTTGTTTATCTAGGTGGTAAGAATATGGATCACTTTCATTTTCTCTCTTTATTTTTAATCTGTATTTTCTTATATTCCTATAGTGCACATGTGTTCTTTGTATAACAATAAAAATTAAAATAAAACCTGGAAGGTTGCTTGTCATAGAAACATAATTTATACAATTTCCATAAATGATTTCTTTTGTAATTCATGTAAATATTTTTTCTCTAACTGAAGCAGGAAAAAGACTAGAGAAAAGGATTAGTTGGCCCACATCAAGAGTAATTTTCAGATGCACTATTGTTTTAAATGCACCCAAAACTGGCAGAATAGGGACATACCAGGAAATGCAAATCCTTTAGCTACTCTAGATTAGATATTTTGGATGGTATCAGCACTGGTAAGAGCTAACACATTCTGTCTTACAAACATCAAATTATTTAAGATTGACCTTTACAACATTATTGTGATGAAGCAGACTCATTAAATGATTTATTTCCCCAAATGTTCATTGTAACACAACAAATTTTCTAAACTTCCTGAACTCAATGAGTTTTACAATTCCCCTTCACACGTATATCCAACCTGAGATTCAGATTTTAAGTTGGATAACCAGCTGTTCCATGTGCTTAGCAGTGATTATTAGCTGCTCTGTCTTTGGAGTTTTGCAGTACAACACACACTTGGGGAAAGAATATATTATAGTTCTGAGTTAAAGACATTCCCAAGACAATCTCCACGAGGTGACATTAATTGAGTGAATTCATCACTCTACGAATATGCAGGTTTGATCATTCCTTCTAGTGAGGGGCCCAGAATGGGTCGTACTCAGATTCCAACTTGCATTCAAAACAATGCGAATTTATTAGTTGACTATTAAAAACATAACTGTCACTTGGATTAGAGGTTATTTAGGTCATGGCCAGTGCCTTCCATTCTGTAGCTACTTTCATTTTCCCAATTTTGACAAAAACATGGTTATAAGAAATATTATTTTTAAAAGTTTAATATGAAAATAGTGGAAGGGCAAGGATAGTCACTGCTGTAAAATGGCTTTAGTGTGAGGAATAAAATGGGGTGTGGTAGAGACTGTGTGTGAACCGAGGATGGAGTGTTGTCTCTGTAGGGAGCAGCCAGTGCCCAATTCCAGTTAATTCTTCTCAAAACAGAATATAGTCCCTGTATTGCCAAATAATCTAATTTTATAAAACAAACTGTAAATATAAAATTTTATGAAAGCTCTAATTTTTTATATCTTAGCAAATTATACTTCAAAGGGTTTTTTAAAAAATTGTCTTTTATTTTGATTTGTTGACACTCTGAAAACCAACACAGTGAATTCAGAATAAAAGAGGAAACATCTCGTCTTTAGGCCACTGGTTTGCAGCCTGTCTAATGCTGTTACCTCCATGATCACCAGGATCTGGTCTGCCTGCCCAGGTACCTTCTTGTATGCGCATGGCTAGGATGGACATCCATATTTGCCTCTGCCATTTCCGCCTCTTATGTTTTCTTGGACAACACTCGCCACCCCCTCTGATACAGTTTTTTTTTTTACACGAGTTAATATATTTAAAAGTTATAGTCAAGATTTTGGATCTAGGAAGCTAATTAATATTTTGTCTGAGATCTATTAGACTGACTCAGATTCTTTCTTTAAACATATAATTATTTTACAGTTTAATTTTTAGGAAAAAAACTTATAAGTTTCTCTCTTGTGCTTATAGGCCAGAAACAAGAGACACATGTGCCAACACAATTGTTAGTACATGTCTACAGATTTAATCCATAATGGTTGAAGCATCACAATATGCCTCTCACACTTTCCATCCCTCCTATAATAAGATTTTGGGAAGGAGTATATAAATAACTATGGGGTATCTCTTTATTTGGTTACCTGATGATATAAGAAGCTCTCTCCCCCAAAACCTCTCCTCTCTCTTTATATAGATAAAAATAGAGATATATTAAAGCATTTTTATAACCACATTTTCATGTTCAATCCAGACTTTGTGATTATACATCTCTTACATGGATGGACAGTCACTTGAACTTTTTCACGGAATGTATTTAATTCAACTTTCTCATCTGAGAATTTTTCAACTACAGAATCTCAGTTTAGCCTTAGGTTTTTTTTTTACCATGAAAGGCTACTGTGGTATATGAATAAATTTCCCATCAAAATTATTAAAAGTTAGACAAATCTACGGTGTTTTTTCTAAGATTTCAGAGCTCAGCAAATCTCTCAGTGCCTGCCAGAGACAACTGCACCTACAATTGTGGTAAAAACTGCATCATATACAGTCTAAGTTTTCGGTATAAATAGAAAGGGCAGAGGATAGCACCCCCAAAAGGACCACATTTGGAAAAGAATACATTCTGTGAAAAACAGAATCATATATGCAAGAGAATCCTTTTGAAGGAATTTACTATTTTAAATGATCAAAGTTTAAATAATTGTCAACAAATATTTTCCATAGTTCCATATATAAAATTTGCAAGATTTGTAGTTATTTGTTTATCTTGAGTGTACATCCATGAAACGTATAAAATTTCAGATTAGATTTTCACAAGCTGTTGTTTTTAGTAGTTCCTGATCTCCTACTTTTGCATTAAGCAAGAACAAATCAGACCTTTCAGTTTTATTGTCAAAAAGCTAACATCTGAAATTTGAGGTAGTTGGGCTTGATGATAATTTAGGGTCAATTAAACCATTCCTGTGAATTGTTTCTTTTCTTGGCAAGTGTTTATAGTTTTCAACCATGAGCTCTATGTACAGCAACCTCTTTTCACACGATGCAATATCTAAAGGGGGGCTGTGGGCTGTGTGCATTTTTAGAGCTAACTTTTAGATCTGTTCCTACTCCATCCACCCACTTGTACAGAATTTTTGGATTCAGTGCTGGTGCTTAGCATTTGATAAGGGGCAGGGAGACTGGTCTGAAGTTGTCTCACTGCTAGGTGCAGAATCTGCTGAAAATTCTTTTTTTTTTTAATTTAAAAGTATTACAGATATATAAATGTTTTTGTTTACATGGATTGCTTTTGTAATGCTTGAGTCAAAGTTAAAAGTGTGCCCATCACCCAGATAGTGTTCATTGTATCTGTTAGGTAGGTTTTTGCCCATTCTCTTCACCCCTGCTCCACCCTGCTTGATTTCTATTGAATTTTACTTCCCTTTATGTACATGTGTGCTCGTCAGTTAGTTTCAATTTAATAGTAAGTACATGTGGTATTTGTTTTTCCATTCTTGTCATACTTCACTTAGGATAATGGTCTCCAATTCCATCCAAATTGTTGCAAAAGACACTAAATCATCCTTCTTCATGGCTGAGTATACACATGGTATACATATACCACATGTTGTTAATCCACTCATGAACTGATGGACATTGGGGTTGATCCAGAGCAATTAGGCAAGAGAAAGAAATTAAGTGTATCCAAACTGGGAAAGAGGAGGTCAAATTATTTATTTTTGCAGATGATATGATTTTATATCTAGAAAACCCCAAAGAGTCCACCAAGAGACTCCTGGAATTAATTAATAAATTCAGCAAAGTCTCAGGTTATAAAATCCATGTACATAAATCAGTAGCATTCTTATACACCAATAAGAGTCAAGCTGAGAGTCAAATCAAAGACTTAATACAAATCACAATTGCTACAAAGAAAATAAAATACCTAGGAATACATTTGATCAAGGAGGTGAAAGATCTCTACCAAAAGAACTATGAAACACTGAGGAAAGAAATCACAGATGATACAAACAAATGGCAAACCATATCATGCTCACGGATGAGTAGAGTCAAGATTATTAAAATGTCCATATTACCCAAAGTGATTTACAGGTTCAATGCAATCCCCATAAAAATACTGACATCATATTTCATATCTAGAAAAAAAATAATTCTGTAGTTGACTTGGAAACAGAAAATAGCCTGAATAGCCAAAGCAATCTTAAGCAAAAGGAACAAATCAGGAGGCATCTCATTACCAGACTTCAAACTATACTACAAGACTGTAGTAACCAAAACATTATGGTATTGGTATAAAAATAGAGACATAGATCAATGGAACAGAACAGGAAACCCAGATATAAAACCATACACACACAGACAACTAATCTTTGACAAAGTAGACAACAATATACACTAGGTAAAAGAATCCCTTTTCAATAATTAAATGGTATGGAGAAAATTGGATAACCACATGTAGAAGAATGAAACAGGATCCATATCTCTCGCCACTTACAAAAATTAATTCAAGATGGATAAAGGACTTAAATGTAAGGCAAGAAACTATAAGAATCCTAAAAGAAAATATTGGTAAACTCTTCCAAATATTAGCCTAGACAAAGAATTTATGAAGAAGACCCTAAGGGCAATCACAGCATTACCAAAAATAAATAAATGGGACTTGATTCAATTAAAAGGCTTCTGCATAGCCAAGGAAATAATCAAAAGAGCAAATAGACAACCTACAGAATGGGAAAAAATATTTTCAAGCTATACAACTTATAAAGGACTAATAACAAGAATCTACAAAGAACTCAAGCATATCAGCAAGAAAAAACTAAACAATCCCATTACAAAGTAGGCAAAAGACAGGAACAAAAGCTTCTCAAAAGAATATAGACATATGGCCAACAAATGTATGAAAAAAATGCTCAGTGTCACTAATCAGCAAGGAAATGTAAATTAAAACCACGGTGAGATGTCACCTTACCCCTGTTAGTATGGCTTTTATTAAAAAGTCCAAAAACTATACGTGCTGCTGTGGATGCAGAGAGAAAGGAACATTTGTACACTTTTGGTGGGACTGCACATTAGTACAACCTCTTTGAAAATTCTTGTATTATGAAAACCCTGCTTGTTAGCTTCTGATATCCTCCACCTCAGGGAATAGCACTTCCTATCTCTGTTACATTGTGGTTTCTTATCTTATCCTGGCAGGAATAAGAGACAATGTTCCTTTGAGTGAAGGCCTCAGACTGTGAAATTTATAGTATTTGAAATTCTAGTCTTACTTTGGAGTCATAATGTATTCCATGTGGTCAAGCATCAGCAAGATAGAGCTTTCTTTAAAGAGCGGGCCCATGTCAAGAATGCATAACAAGAAGTGCAGAATTTAGAACAGTATGGTAGGCACAAATTTTTTCCATCAGTTTGTTATTCACATGTCATTTATTGAATAAAAGACTTTTAACAACCTCTTGCTGCTTGATAAAAAGGATGCAGACTCGCAAATCTGAAAAAAAAAATACTTCTGCAAGTCCAATTCGGAAGTATAAAACTTCTTAAAGAAAGTAACTACTGCTACATATTTTCTAAATCAGACTCCAAAATAATTTAAACAAGAAGGATTTAAGTTAGAAAAAAAGAGAGTTTTATATTTTAAACAGAAATCACTGAGTAAAATTATAGAAACCCCATTTTAGGAAGTCCTCAAATTTAGGTTTTATTTTGGTGTTTAAAGGTGATCTTAGCTCTAGCAACATGTGACCTCGCAAGGACTATGTTCAATAATTTGTGATTTTTTGAAATAATTTCAATAAATATACTCATAAGTCATTGTCGAGATAAATTATCTATTTTTCACTTGATAGATAATTTTTTTTCCTGAGTTGGTTTCATACATTTTTAAAGGGCATATGTATTTTTTCGGGTATCATTTTCCTCTTTTTAGTTGCTTGTTTTGGAGAATTTACAGAAATGCCTCTGTAATGGGAAGAGTGCTAAGAAGCTAATGAAAATGTTAATTAATCATGAACAAACAAAAATTATAGGAAATAATAATATTACAACCAACCAACATCTAAAGCCTGTTAATTTCCACAAGCAGAAATAATTCCGGTATGTGGCCAAGGAAAATTAAAATGTCCTGGTAAACCCAAAGAAAGAACTAATATATTGACAATGTGGTTGGTTAGAACTTTTAGATGATAAGCTGATGGAAATAATATTAAGTGTGATCAAAGTTATATTACTTACTATAGCATTCTCTGGTTTTATTTTAACTGATTATTTTACCATCATATTTTTGCTTAATTATATTCAGCATGATTATCATGCAAGTTTCCAAGATGCTGAAAAATATGAAAATATTAACTTGAAAAAGAATGTGGAGATTAAATTAACAACATCTTAGTTTGAATCATTTATTTGGAACAAGAATAAAATCCTTTTTTTGAGTGTAAGAAAGTTATAAATTTTAATTTTCTAGAATTTCATATTAAGCTAAGAGAATTATGCTATAAATTATTAGAGTACATGTAAGTCCATTTTGGCAGGTCTACTAAATTAAACAGGTATTTTTTATACTCATTATAGCATTGGTTTAAATCCCACTTTATAAAGAAATAATATTTAAGATATATTTATGAGTTGCACTAAAGACAAAATTAAAACTTCATGGGATTTTTTTGTTAATTTTTACCCTTTGAATATTTTCGCTTATTAAAATCCTTTTCACATCCTGGTCAACTTCCATAAAATATGTTTTCTGCCTGTTATCCATCTAGATTTAGAGATAACTTTACATTTCAGAGTGTTTTCTTTTCCCTGAGGAAAGCTCTGTCAAATATTTTTTAGAAAAATGCTTATACAAAGCCAACATTAAGAGAAAGTTGATTTCTAGGTGTTTACCTCAAGATTGAACCAGACTGTAATTTCTGTGATATCTCTACTACTTACCCTTGTGTCTCTGGAAGCTAGGAGAATAACTTAGGCCAACTCATTAAATATTAACTGAATTAACAGAAGAATAAGAGTGTTAACATAATTTTTATATACTTACTCATTTATTCACTCAAGAAATAACTAGTGGGCAAAGCCACGTGTCAGCACTGTTCACAGATACTGTGAACATTCTTAAATTTGCTTTGCTAGAAGTTTACTAAGGAATCTTAGATTAGACTTTAAAAAGCCTTCTCAGGGTAGGAAGCCAAGCCAAGAACTCACCATCATATATCACTTTCAGCACTTATACATTTCATTAAATTCCCTCTTCTTGGTATCCCCAAAATATTGTAAGTTTCCTAGGTCAGGAAGTGATTTTTCTTATTCATCAGTAGGACTAGATATTCTGTAAGCCAGGTACCAGACCAGTGTTGCAAAGTGGGTTGAGCTGCTTTCACTACCTCTGCTGCAGCTGGGCCTGGGTGGGAGCTAGAAATGTGGGTGCTTCTTGCCATTGAAGTACAGAGACCACTGTCATTACAGAGAGAGGCGGGTGTGAGTGGCTTGTGTACCCAATAGCTACCTACCTCTGATAATCTTATCAAGACAGGCCTGTCCTTCCTGTCACACGCTCATAGTGCATCCACCCTGTTCCAGCCTGAGCATTCTTCTGGAGCAGGAGAGCACCCTATCCCTCATTATCATAGCCAACATCTGAACCCAGGGAGGCTTGAAAACAAGTTTTCCAGTTGGGTCTTGGTCTGGCCCCTCAGGACATAAGCATGCCATCCAAGGGCCTGGGAACTGGAGAAAATCTGACCTAGTCCACCACTGCTGGGATGCAAACACTCTCCCAGGGGTCTGAGGTCCAACTGACCCAATTTGCTAGCAGCAGCGTGGTGGGTACCTATCTGCATGAGGTGAAAGGCAGCATATTTCTCCTTCTCTACACTGAGCAGCAGAGTCACCAGCAGAGGAGAATAGGTGCACCACAAAGCTATCTGTTTTGAGCTGAGGGAAGAGGTTCCATTTGAGAAGGAAACAGCATAAGAACTCCGGCATTTTGAAAAAACAGGCTCTTTTGACACCCTCAAAGGGTCACAATAACTCTACAGTAACAGGCTCTAACCATAAAGAAATTTTTGAAATGTTAGATATGGAATTCAAAATATGGATTGCAAATAAGCTCAATGGGATCAATGAGAAAATTGAAAACCAACACAAAGGGACAAAAAATTTCAGGACATGAATGAAAAATTCATTAAAGAGATAAATACTTAAAAAAATTACAGAACTTCTGGAAAGGAAGGTATCTTTTAGGGAATTTCAAAATAGAGTGGAAAGTTTTAACGGTAGACTAGCCCAAGCAGAAAAAAAGAATTCCAGAGCATGAAGATGAGGCTTTTGAATTAACTCAGTTAGTCAAAAATAAATAAATAAGAATCAAGAGCAATGAATAAAGTCTCTGAGAAATATGGGATTATGTAAAACACCCAAACATCAGAATGATAGGTATTCTTGTGGGAGAAGAAGAAAAAACAAAAAACATGGAAAACCTAGTTGAGGGAATAATAGAGGAAAACTTCCCTGTTATAGCTAGAAATTTAGACATCCAGATAAAGAAGGTCATCAAACTCCTGGAAGTTTATTGCAAATAGGATATCACCAAGGCACATAGTCATCAGTCTGGCCAAAGTCAAAGTAAAGGAGAAAAATCCTACAAGCTGTGAGACAACAGCATCAAGTGACTTACAAAGGTGTCACCATCAGACTAACAGCAGATTCCCTGTAAAAACCTTACAAACCAGAAGGGACTATAGTTCCATCTTTAGTCTTCTTAAGCAGAATAGCTATCAGCTAAGAATTTTGTATCCTGCAGAACTAAGTTTCACAAAGGAAGGAGAAATAAAATCTTTCCCAGACAAGCAAACATTAAGGGAATTTGTCACCACTAAAACTGCCCAATAAGAAATGCTCAAAAGTGTGCTAAACACTAAAAAGAACAGTCAATAACTCACCAGTGTAAAAACACTCAAAAGTAAAAACTCATAGCTCTTATAAAACAGTAACACAAGGGAGAATACAAAGCAACTGAGTAACAATCAACATGATAAATGGAATAATATCTCACCTATCAATATTAACATGGAATGTAAATGTCTAAATGCCCCACTTAAAAGATACAGATTGACAGATTGGCTAAAAAGCACCCCAAATATGTGCTCTCTCCAAGAAACCCATTTTACTCATAAATAGTCTCATAGACTCAAGGTAAAGGGGTGGAAGAAAATATTCCACACAAACAGAAACAAAAAGTGAACAGGAGTAGCTATTCTTATATAAGATAAAACAGACTTTAAATCAATAACAATAAAAAATGAGAAAAATAATCATTATAAAATGATAAAGGGATCAATTCAACAAGATGATATAACAGTCCTAAATATATAAACACTGAACACTGAAGCTCCAAAATTCATACAATAAATACTATTAGACCTTAGAAATGAAATAAATAGCAACATAATAGCATGGGGGACTTCAGCACTCTACTAACAGAAGTAGACAGATCATTGAGACAGAAAATCAACAAAGAAACACTGGACTTTAATGGAACCATAAAACAAATGGACTTAACAGACATTTACAGATCATTCTACCCGAAAACTGCAGAATATACATGGAAAATTTTCCAAGATAGCCCATATGTTAGGCCACAAAACAAGTCTCAACAAATTTTTAAAGAATCAAAATCACACGATTTATCTTCTAGACACAGTGGAATAAAACTAGAAATCAATTCTAAGAGGAACTCTCAAAATCATACAAATATTTTGATTTGCTGAATAATATCTGGATCAATGCTGCTGAACGATATTTGGATCAATGATGAAATCAAGATGGAATTAAAAAAATTTTAAATTGAATGACAATGATGACACAAGCTACCAAAATTTTGGAATATACTAAAAAGTAGTGCTAAGAGGAAAGTTCATAGCACTAACTGTCTACATTGAAAAGATGAAAAGATCACAAATTAACAACCTAATGTTACACCTCAAGGAACCATAAAAACAAGAACAAACCAAATCCAAGGCTAACAGAAGACAAGAAATAACAAAGAGTAGAGCAGAACTAAGTTAAATTAAAACAAACAATAAAAAAATACAAAGGAAAATGAAACATAAGGTTGGTTCTTTGAAAAGATAAAGAGAATTGACAGACCTCTGCTAGATTAAGCAAGAAAAAAAGAGAGGATTTAAATAAACTCAATCAGAAATGAAAAAGGAGACATTACAAATGATACCACAGAAATACAAAAATTTATCCAAGTCTACTACAAAAAATGATATGCACACAAACTGGAAAATCTAGAGGAATTGGATAAATTCTTGGAAACATACAGCCTCCCAAGCTTGAATCAGGAAGAAATAGAAATCCTGAACAAACCAATATCAAGTAGCGAGATTGAGTCAGTAACAAAAAAACCTCCCAAGGACAACAAAAAAATTCCAGTACCACATAGATTCATGGTCGAATTCTACCAGACCTACAAAGAACTGGCTCCTATCCTACTGAGACTGTTCTAAAAGATTAAGAAGGAGGGAATCCTCCCTACTTCATTCTATAAAGCCTGTATCATCCTAATACTAAAGCAAGACAAGGACACAACAAAAAAAGAAAAATGAAGGCCAGTATCACTCATGAACATAGATGCAAAAATCCTCAACAAAATACTAGCAAACAGAATCCAAAACCACATCGAAAAAATAATTCATCATGATAAAGGGAGTTTGATCGCAGGTATGTAAGCATAGTTCAATATAAAGAAATAAATAAATGTGATTCACCACATAAATAGAATTAAAACCAAAAACAATATGATCATCTTATTAGATGCAGAAAAAGCATTCAATAAAATCCAGCACATGTTTATGATAAAAAAAAAACCTGTAATGAACAAGGAATGCAAGGAACATACATGAAAATAATAAAAGTCACATATGACAAACCCACAGCCAACATCCTGCTGAACAGGGTAAAGTTGACAGAATTCCCCCCTAAGAACTGGAATGAGGCAAGTATACCCACTGTCACCACTTTTATTCAACATTGTCCTGGAAGTCCTAGCCAGAACAGTCATGCAAGAGAAAGAAATAAAGGGCCTCCAAATTGGAACAGAGATTAAACTATCCCTATTTGGGGATGACATGATCTTTTATCCATAAAACCCTAAAGAAAACTCCAAAAGACTCCTAGAATTGATGAATCAAATTCAGTAAAGTCTCAGATTACAAAATTAATGCACACCAATCAGTAGCATTTCCATATACTACTAACAGCCAAACTGAGAAGTGAATCAAGAACTTGATAGCATTTACAATAGCTGCAAAAACAAAACAAAACCAAAAAAACCTAGAAATATTATTTCACCCCCACCCTCCTCCCCCAGGCTGGTCTTGAACTCCTGGCCTCAAGTGATTCTCCCACCTCAGCCTCCCAAAGTGCTGGGACCACAGGCATGAGCCACTGAGCCCAATGACCTAGGAATATTCGTAACAAAGGAGGAGAAAGATCTCTGTAAGGAGAATTACAAAACACTGATGAAAAGAAATTTTTGATGACACAAATGAATGGAAAAACATCCCATGCTCATGGATTGGAATAGTCAATATTGTTAAAACGTTCATACTGCCCAAAGTGATTTACCGATTCAACACAATTCCTTTCAAAATACCAATGTCATTTTTCAAAGAATTAGAAAAACAATCTTAAATTTCATATGAAATAAAAAAAGAGCCTGAATAGCCAAAACAATCTTAAGGAAAAAGAATAATCTGGAGGCATCACATTACCAGACTTCAAATTATACCACAAGACTAAAGAAATCAAACACTAGTATAAAATTAGACACATAGGTTGATGAAACAGAATGGAGAATCCAGAAATAAAGCCAACTGCCTACAACCAACTGATCTTCAACAAAGCAGACAAAAACATGCACTAAGGAAAGGATGCCCTATTCAATAAATGGTGCTGAGACAATTTGAGAGCCATATGAAGAATGAAAACAGAACCTTATTTCTCACCATACACAAAAATTAACTCAAGATTAAAGACTGAAATGTAAGACCTGAAACCAGAAAAATTCTATAAGAAAACATAGGAAAAACTCTTCTGGACATTGGCTGGGGCAAAGAATTTATGATTTAAACCCCAAAAGCAAATACAACAGCAACAAAAATAAATAAATAGGACTTAATTAAACTAAAAAGTTTCAGCACAGAAAAAATAATAATCAACAGAGTAAATAGTCAACTTACAGAATGGTAGAAAATATTTGCAAAGTGTGTATCCAACAAAGGACTAATATCTAGAATCTATAAGGAACTCAAATCAGCAAGAGAAAAACAAATAACTGCATTAAATAAAATGTAAATATAAATAAATAAAAAATAAATATAAGTATATATAAATAAATACAAATAAAAAATAAAAAGATATGAACAGACATTTTTCAAAAGAAGAGATGCAAATGGCCAACAAACATAGGAAAAAATGCTCAATATCACTGATCATCAGGGGAATGGAAATTAAAATCACAGTAAGATACCACCTTCCCTGTCAGAATGGCCATTAGTAAAAACTTAAAAAATAATAGACATTGCTGCAAATGCAATGAAAAAGAAATGCTTGTACACTGTTGGTAGGAATGTAAACTAGTGCAACCTCTATGCAAAACAGTATAAAGTTTCCTCAAAAAACTAAAAGTAGATTTGATCCCACAATCCCTCTACTGGGGATCTACCCAAAGGAAAAGTCATGTTATAAATAAGACATCTGCAACATATAAAATAGATGTAATTATCTAGCATGTCTCTTTTTAGACAGTAAAAGAATAAATCCTTTGTGGTTTTCTAGGTACCCTCTGGGAAATCTCAAAGGCAATTTAGGTACAAAAGACACCATTTGGGATTCAATCTTGGGAAGACAAAATATCAATAGTTCTCAGGAAAGTTGAACATTTGTTTATGATAGGATTATGAGTCACTGGGAAACAATACTTGGCTACCTCCTTAATCTCAGTGACAAGAAATATTTTAGAGGAAACACTGGAAGTACGATGATTGTAAAAATCTCAGCCCTTTCAAAATTGAAAAAACTTTGTTCTCTCAAATAATGAAGGGCATAATAAAGTCAGCATAAAGCAAAGGAAATTATTCTGATAATACATTGAATCCCTGCCCTCTAGGCAGATTACTCAGAAGTCAAACTGTTAACAACAAAAACTTTTTTACAGACTAATACTACAATAAAAACATAAAAAAAAAAAAGAAAACCAAACAACAAAAAAAAACCCATAAACCCAAAATGATAAAACATTCTTTGTGAAAATTTAATAAACCCATTAAACCTTAGCAAGATTTGACCACAGCAAATAAGATTACCTTTCCAAGAGCCTTCTACAACTTTCTATGTCCTTCCAGGTTTTATCCTACAATTTCATTCTTCTCATTCTGGAGCCATCAGTCATTTTACGTCAGGAAAAAACTATGGTCTTATTTTCTCTTCACAAAACCACATCTTTCATACTTTGCATACAAAGTTGTACCTTTCTGCCACTATTGTTTCTAGTACAACACATGTACAGATTATAACTTTTAACGAAAGTAACTTCTGTTTCACAGTTAAAACTAGGAGGCAATTAATTGTGTGTTGTCTGTCACACACCAGCATTTTTCAGCAGATCAGCAGAGCTCATGAAAACACATCTCACAACTTTCTATAGCCATATACATCCCTCATGGTACAAGAAAGTTGGAAAAGTGAACATATTCACAGACCCAAAATACATAGTCCTCTGTAACATATAAAAATAAAAGGCAAAAAATAATAAATTTAAAATATGCTTATTAATTAATGTTTCAACATTCTCTTACTTAGAAGTGATCTGGTTATCTAATAAATATCCATTAATTAACTTACGTAGTATTGGTTCAGTTGGTGTTTTAAATTACTGAAACATCTTATTATAAAAACTATCTCCAAACTCATATACTACAAAATATAATTTCTTTTGAAATAAAGTTTTTCAAAATAATGATTGAATTTGGTTAAACACAATTTAAATTTTTTCATCATCTTAAACATTTAAAGGAAGCAATGCTAGCTTATTTGATCGGTAAATCTATATAAGTTTAGGAAGAACTACACAAATGGAATAAAAATATAAACTTATGTTATACTTAAAGCTAGAGACATAGCTGTTTTTATTAAATCAATAATATTAAACTGGTCTATTTCTCAAAGAATTACCTAAATTACATGAGTTTGAATTCTTAAAGCATTTAAATTAGTTTTTATGTAATGTATTTAGCACATCAACAGTATTGGGGTCAAATCCTCAATGTTTGAAAATTTTCAGGAACATTTTACTTGTATAAGCGCTTATTAATACTTATCTAAAGTCACTCAGAGTTTCTTTAATTTAAGATATTATAATCTCAGTAACACCACCCAGAAGTAGAAAACTATTCCACAGTAATAAACATACAAACATACAGTTGGTCCTTTGTAATCATGGATTCCACATTTGTAGATTCAACAACCTCAGACTGAAAATATTTTAAAAAAATATACGGTCTGTATTGAACATACAAAGACTTCTTTTTACTTGTCATTAATCCTTAAATGATACAGTATAACAACCATTTATATATCATGTACATTGTATCAAGTATTATAAGCAATCTAGACATAATTTAAGGTATATGGGGGGATGTGTGTAGGTTATATGCAAATTTTGGGCCATTTTATATCAGGCACTTGAACAACTGTGGATTTTGGTATCCACAGGAGGTCCTGGAACCAATTCCCCCACAGAAATGGAGAGATGACTATACATACAGACACAGAGAGTTTATAGCTTTAATTGTAAAATTTTAGTCCTTGGTCAAGAGCAAACACAGAATTACAAAATTTGCTGGTCCGTACAAAAAGAGATATTCTCTTCCTAGTGACTATGACTTCTTAATTGATTTGAGCTCAAAATATTCAAACAGACAAACAGAAAAGACAAGCAAACCAGATTCTCTGTCATGTTTCACCCAAGGGAGACAAGATTTCTATCAATTTAGAGATATCGTCAAATGGTCAGACCATTAAAACCAAAAGAGGCCATTACCAGAAATTAAGTCAGTACTCAAAAGGAATCAAAATACTTACTGTGCTGCAGAGACAAGAGTCTGTAACAGAGGACCAAGAGTCAGACTCGCTATTGGAATGGACCAGTCAGGAATGGATCACAGGTGCTCCAAGAGGTTTCATTACCTGGAAGTAAATGAGGACACAAAGATGTGGTTTGATCCTATCAGAGTCATGACATCGAATTGTCAAAGACTACACAGTTAAGGAGATGATTTTATCAGGTTATCGCAGCAGCAAGAGTACCATGGATCCAAAGATTAGAGTGTCTCAGCCAAGTGGTTTTTCCTTAGACTTTTATAGGGAGGGGCAAAGAAGTTGCAGGTGGGATGATTTCCAGTCAGGGTGTTTTTGCAAGTAGGAGAAGTCTCCGTTAGTTATCCAAACAGTAAATGTTTCTGTGTGTGGTTAGCTAGGACATTAGTTTTCTATTACTGTTGTAACAAATTGACACAAAATTTCGTGGCTCAAAACAATACATGTTTATTTTACAATTGCGGAGATCAGAAGTCTGAAATGCATCTCACTAGGCCAAGATAAAGGTGTTGGCCAGCCCGTGTACTTTTTGGAGGATTTAGGAATTAATTCATTTACTTCCCTTTTTCGCCTCCTAGTGGCCACCTGCCTTCCTTGGATAATGGTCCAGTTTTTCCAAGTCCAAAGCCAGCAACATCCAGCTGTGTCTTTCTCACACTGCCACACTCCTTTTCTCCTTGTATCTTCAATATTTAAACACCTATGTGATTATATTGGGCCAGCCCCAATAAGTCAGAACAATCTCACTATTTTAAGGTGATCTGATCAGAAACCTTAATTCCATCTGAAGCAATAATTTTTGTTTGTATGGAACCTAATATAGTCACAGGTTCTACAGATTAGGATGTGGACATATTTGGAGGGTCATTATTTTGCCTACCACAGTGAGTTTCAGGGGAACAATCAGTTCTTATGTCAGCTAATCAAAGAAGAGGATGTTGGAAGGTCTGTCAACAGGGTAAAGCAAAAGGGAGGAAGGCTGTGTCACAGGTAAACAAAGGAGACATCCACAAGGCTTATTAATAAGAGAACAGCAAGTCTCACCTGAGTGGTTTGGGAAGGGGTTGTTCTTTGCGTTAAACTATTTCTTGAAACACAAAACAATGGGGAGTTTTTTAATTGTTGCTGTTTTCTAGGAGCTCAGAGCTCCAGTAAAGTTCAACATTGTCATTGTCATAAAATAGAACAAAAGAGTAAAGTGCAGAAAGAAAAGTGAAGAGGCAGGAGCAACACAAACAGAGGTGCTGGGCTCAGGCTTAGAGCCAGACAGCTAGAGTTTGAATTCCAGTTCTCTTACTCCCCAAAACTGTGTGATCATGAGGAAGAAAATTAAACTTATAAGCCTTAAAATCCTTATCTTTAAAATGAATATGATACAGTATCTACTTCATAATGTTGCTGAGAGGACTGTGAGATTATATATGTAAAATGCTTATTACAGTACCAGGAAGATAGTTACAATGTTCAGTTAATATTATCTATTGTTAATTGATTAATAAAATATCAATTAGGTAAGAAAAACATAATGTATGTTATGCTGAAAGATCTTTCAGTTTTCAATAGTTATCAAGTTTTCATGAATCTGAGCATGTAATGGTACTTTTTGCCTGTTTTCTTCCTCCGGTTACAATAATGCTTCTCACAGTAAATTCCAATCACTGAGATAAACTCCATTTGTTTGATACTTGAATCCTGGAACATCCTATGTAATACATGAAGATACTAGCCAAATTGCCAAGACCATGCTAAGATTATGAACTGGCAAGATAGAGGACTAGTTATCTGATGAGGAGGCCTAGAACATTCTTGAACTAGACCAACTACACAGGAGACTTGATGTTGAGATTCCCATGGGTGGGGTCTCAATATCTTTTGCCAAAGATGAAGATGGGTATTGATCATGTATAATTTTTCAAAAAATTTAAAAATAATTCTCATGCAAATATAAAATAAATGTGTTAAAGATTTAACCAGCCCTTTAATTACTAAAAGAATTACAGAATTAAAAGCTGTCGAGAATTTGTCTTATAGATTTACATTCTCTACTAGATAAATTCATTTACATTGCTACGAAAGCAATGTATAGTTGACCCATGAACAACATGGGGGTCAGAGGTGCCACCCCACCTGGTGCACAGTCAAATATCCACCTATAACTTTTGACTCCCCCAAAACTTAACTATTAATAGCCTACCATTGGCCAGAAACCTTGCCAATAACAAAATCAATTGATGCATATTTTGTATGTTATATGTATTATGGATCGTGTTCTTAAAATAAAGTAAGCTAGAGAAAAGAAAATATTATCAAGAAAATCATAAGAAAGATTATATATATTTATAGTACTGTACTATATTTATTGATACTGTAAGTTTACTTTGTCTTTTTATAAGATGAATCATCTATCTGAAATGATATACAACTAAGACCTCAATCTATATAGTACATATCAAGCAATTCAACTTTCTCTGCTTCTTGGGATCACTTTCAGCATCACCAGTGGCACTTCCTATGGGTTCCCATGGTGTTATTAAAAGTTTGTGGTGTTGCACCAACCACAGTGAAAAATACCCAGCAACCAGGAGAGATCACTTTTTACTGTGATATGCAATTTAGTGGAAAGATGAACTGCTCATGCAGAGATGATTATGATCACATAGTGTTGTAAGTGGATACTTGCAACACTTGAGTTCACTGTAATAACAACAGGAGGTGGCTACAAAAATTATTATAGTAGTACAGTTCTGTACTACAGTTAATTTTATGTAGTTATGATTTCATACTTCATCTTTATGTTTGTTTACATTTCTTTTGACTACAGTGATGCCGTGTATGTTCTATGAATGGTTGTGTGCATAAGTTTTGATAAATTTTAACTTTTATTTATTTCCGAAACAGAGTCTTGCTTTGTCACCCAAGCTAGGGTGCAGTGGTGTCATCATATTAATAGCTCACTACAACCTCAAATGCCCAGGCTCAAGTGATTCTCTTGCCTCAGCCTCCTGAGTAGCTGGGACTACACGTGCACACCACCATGTCTGGCTAATTTTTTCTGTTTTTTGTAGAGATGGGATCTCTCTTGCTTAGGCTGATCTTGAACTCCTAGCCTCAAGCAATCTTCCCCCCTTGGCCTCCCAAATTGCCAGGATTATAAGCATGAGCCACTGTTCCTGGCCAAGTTTTAACTTTTTATAATATATTTGTGTATATTTTGTGATAGTAAATAATAAAACAGACTAGTATCTACATACATTTTATGCAATCCTGACATATCTAAGTTTTTCTTAATTTTTTTTTATATTCTACGCTACATTGTTTGTTATTTTTTTCAAATTGTTGCAAATCTCCAAAATACTTTTCAATATATTTACTGAAAAAAATTCATAAATAAGTGGACCTTCATAGTTCAAACCCATGTTGTTCATTGGGTCAACTGTAATTATTTTAACTGGTTGCATTGTTATCAGTTTTCTGTAATTTACCCTCTACGTGTACAGAGCTGTAAAATAGTATAAGTCAATCACAAGTCCCATCAGAGATCCCCACCCCCTCACTCGATAGGACTGATAGATTCAGATAATCCTCGGAGAGTCTGCTAGACAACCCTGAATCATCTTTTGCCCATTCCCAAGTCTTGAACAATTTTCCTAACAGTTTAGAACACTAAGTCAGAATTGAACAATATGGCATATGGAGAAAAAGCAGCCAGAACCTTGCAAGTGAGTCTGTGATAGATGATTCATGAAGCACTTCAGGACTGGATAGTACTCCAGCGGTGACCCCAAACATGCTTATTTGAAAATGTTGGTTGTTTGGATTCTAATGGAAGTCAATTATTTGAGCTCAAGGCATATCTGAGTTTTGATGTGTTTCTTTTTTTCTTTTACCTTTATTCTTTTGACATTTTATTTAAGTATCAAAATGCAATGTTTTATATATCCTGAAAGATTCTTAGGCCATAAGATTTTTACCAGGTACCTGAGTCATATTGACAACTATTACAACTGATTTAGATTCTCTTGTTCTTTCCTATCATATTGCCTGTTTAGTAAAAACTGTCATAGGTTCCTTCTTACCATTGTTGTTTCGAGCAACTAAATGAAAGAATAAGACCTAAATTATTTTAAAAGAGCTTGAATGCATTTCAGAACAGTTCATGTTAGGAAGAAGAGGTCATCCACGTCTCTACCCGACTGAAGTGTTTAAACAGATATTTTGGCTTGTAATTATAGAAATTAATAAAACAATTCTTAGATAAATTGAAAAAAAATACTGAGTTGTCTGTAAATATGCATGCTCGTCTATCCATAGATACAATAAGACAAGACTGACTTTCAAAAGTCAGAAAATTATGTGGTAGTTTTTCTATTTTAAAGAAAGGTAGCCTTAGGCCTACAGACTGCAAAGCAGAGATAAGGAACTGCCGTGGAATTCAGAATGAGTCTCCCTCCTGGGTGGTCAGTGGTAAAATCACTATTTCCTATAAGCTTAGGTGCACATCATGAAATCCACTGTTTCTCTCATTTTAAAAGATTTTTCAGTAATGTTTTTAATAGAGAAGCAACATGCCACACAACTAACTGGATCATGGAAAATAGAAGAGAATGGCAAATAATTTTCACATTAATCATTATCATTCCAACTTATATTTCTGTTCAAAAACTTCTGCTTCCTGGAGTTTGATTTCTTTACTCTGTTATCCAAATGTATTTTAACAAATGTTTACACTGCCATTTCAATCATTTGACGTACAGTCGACCCTTGAACAATATGTTTTTGAACTGTGTGGATCCACTTATGTGCAGTTTTTTTCAACTGAACATGCATTGAAAATACATTATTTGTGGGATATGAAAGTCACATATACGGAGGACCAACTTTGCCTATGTGTGGGTTCCATAGGGACAACTGCAGGACTTGAGTATGTGCAGATTTTGGTTATTTTCTGGGCAGGAAGGGGTCCTGGGACAAATCTCCCATGTATACAGAGGGACAACTGTAATTTTTTCTTTGCCCATCTCTAATATCCTTTGTGTCCTAACATCACAAAATTTAAGATCCATTTGTTTTATATTCTGAGTTGGTTTCAGGTCAAAAGGATCTTATAGCCCACACAATTATTAAGATATGATTATTATTGTCACAAGCATTGAAAAGAGCTCCATCTCGCTTAGAAAGGAAGACGGTGATAGTGTCAGACATGGGCAGTGGGCAAGATGGCATTTGTCTGGTTGAATATATATTGTGGAGAACAGTGGGTAGGAATCAAGATTAGTTAAGACTTGGGGAAGGAGTCATTCTGGGTTAAGTGATTTTTAGAAGTGATCATATTTCTTTTTCTGATGAAATATGAAAAATTAAAAGGAAAACAAAAGTGGATGTCTTTCTACAGGCTTAAAACCAACCATACAAGTTAATACATCAGAATGAGATTTGCAGAGAATATTGTAAATATAAATCAAACTTAAAAAGAGTTCAGTTCATTGGTCACAGATGCTCTGGGAACATGATTGTGCCCTCCTGATAGCCCAGCCAAGACAGAACCTTCCACTATAACCACCTTTTTTCTAGAGTAGGATTTTTTCTACTCATACTTTTTTTTTTTTTCAACAAAGCTTTGCTCTTCCAGAATTTCAGCTCCAGCTCTCTTATCTTGCATGGTCACCTCAAAGCTCTAGGACAGGGAGCTCCCTCAAGAAAACTTTCTCCAGCACCCTTCTCCTACTCTGGTTTGCATCTTTCTTTCTTTCTTATTTATTTATTGATTAATTATATATTGATCTATAAGTGTTTCCCTTACTTTCCTATGAGCTCAATGTTTGTTGTATGTTATGTAGCATTTATTGGTGATCTTTAATGTAAGGATTTTTAGAAATTTATCCTACCACACTGTCAGAAATGGAACTCTCAATGAGTACCTTGCTATCCTTATTCTCTCCTCAGCAACACTGGATACAGCTGATGACCTCCTAATGAGAAAAGAAGAAAAAGGAAAAAAAAAAAAAAGAAAAA
>CAUYSK010051953.1:0-45428 GCA_963575035.1 Avahi laniger | reverse complement strand
TTAATACCAATTTGATGGTGAGTACATGTGGTGCTTGTCTTTCCACTCTTGGGATACCTCACTTAGTAGAATGCGTTCCAGCTCTATCCAGGAGTATACAAGAGGTGCTATATCACCATGGTTTCTTAAAGCTGAATAGTACTGCATGGTATACATATGCCACATTTTATTAATCCACTCATGTATTGATGGACACTTGGGTTGTTTCCACATCTCTGCAATTGTGAATTGTGCTGCTATAAACATTCGGGCCGAGCTGAGTTCTTGAGACTCTGCCGGTCCCATCCTCTTGGAGCTTGCTCACTCAGGTTTAAGGCAACAGAGTGCAGTCTGTCTCTCTAGAACGCAACTCTGCCCGGGACTCTCAAACTTGAAATTAAAGAGCTAATTTGGCCAGACCAATAAAGCAAATACTTGACGTGACAGCATCCGGTTTCCTGAAGGCCCGGGAGAGGGAGCGCGATGCTGTAATCTACGTGGCCACACACTCATCCCAGGAGGTGACGTGTTCGCTCATCCACAGGGCTGGCTAAACAGGGTGCTCGGGACACAAGAGTGTGTTCAGGGACTTCCCCCACTGAAGACACAACCTAAATAACTGTCCACGGGAAACAAAAACCCCAGAAGTAAATACATTAAAATTCATTCCTCTAGGAATATCTCTGGTCTGAATGTTGAGAGCAATAAATGTGGCGAGGGACATGTGTAATGAAAACCTCAGGGAGCCGTGTGCACCGTCATCGTGGACACTACAATTCTGAGGCCAAAGTGGAAACGTGGGTTTCGCTACTGGCTGGGAGAATAGGCGTATTGTTAGTTTTTATTTTTAAAAACAATTTAATTGTTAGTGGCTAAATGGCAGTGGAAAAGTGAGGAGCATAGGGAGATACAAGTAAAATAGTGACCAGGCATCTTTGCTGGGATGAGTTACACACACGCATACACACACACACACACGCGCACACACACACGCACACACACGCACACACGCACACGCACACGCACGCACACACACACGCACACGCACACACACGCGCACACACACACACGCGCACACACACACACACACGCACACACGCACACGCACACACACACACGCACGCACACACACACGCACACGCACACACACACGCACACGCACACGCACACACGCACACGCACACACGCACACACACGCACACACACACAGGCACACGCACACACGCACACACACGCACACACACACACGCACACACACACACGCGCACACACACGCACACGCACACACACGCACACGCACACACTCACACACACGCACACGCACACACACGCACACACACGCATGAACGCACACCCACGCACGCACACACACACACGCACACACACACGCACACGCACACACGCACACACGCACACACACACACGCGGCTCCCAGATTTAGGAAATGAAAGTTAAGGACACCCAGTTAGGTTTGAATTTCGGTCGACCACATCTCCCTCCTTTTCCCTCCTGCAGTTCACTGTCCGTCCTGTGTGCTCCCTGTGCTCCGCGGTCACCTCTCATCACCGACCCCGTTTCCCTGTTCAGCTCTCTTCATCCTCCAGCCGACGGTGAGCTCATTCCACCATTTCACCTCCAGGTGTTTCTCTGAGCCTGGCTTGAATCAGATGTTCAGTTAATAGGTGTTGAATGGATCAGTGGAAGGGTGAGTCAGGCAGAAAGCACGCTCACGCCTGGAGAAAGTGCCACACCACGGGAGGTCAACCCTGGGTCGCCGTGAAGAAGCAGGCTGGAGCAGCAGATGGCACCAACGGAGGAGACAGTGAAGACGCGTCTAGATTTCCTCCTGCCCTCGCTAGATACTGGGGCTGGTCCTGGGCACAGGAGCGGCAGGTGAATGGTTGTGTCCCAGAGAGAATATTCTCCCAGCAACTTGAAAGGCGCTCATGGACAGGTGAGGCGGGCCACGAGATGCGGGGAGAAAGGCGGTATGATTCGTGCTTTAGAGAAGAGTTGGATGTGTAAGTGTTTCATATCTGGGGTCTCTGGATTTCAACACTTGTTACGTCCTGCAACCAAAGGTAACAGTGATTCAGAGCAGGGTTAACCCTAAGTCTCCCTCCCAACGTCCCCACCTCGGGGAAATGCTATTACTGTTGTGACCATCATCATAGGAGGAAGAGGAAGATGTCACAGGGTCCCAGCTGGAGGAGGCTGTGGGTGGGAGCGGGCAGAAGGCACTGTGTCGTAGCAGTTATTCATTAAACTAAAACACCAACGCCCCCTTCAAACAGAAATCACGCATGTTAGTGTGAACAGCTAGTCGGCAGAAGGCGATTACCTGTGGAAGAGGAGGAGACAGAGGACAAACCTGTGACCCAGTGATTAAGAAGAAAGGGCCTGGAGAGCTGGGGCTGGCAGATGGCCTGCAAGCTTTCAAAGGTCCCTCTCCACCCTCTCCCCACATCCCACAGTGAGAAAAAATTCTCCAAAATTGGCTGGTGTCTGAGATTCCTTTAATGGAAAGCAAATCCTTTGATTCCACATTGGAGACAAGAGGTTTACTCTAAAAGCCCAGATGAGGAGACTCTTGCTAACAGCCCCAGTCCATATTTAACTAGTTAATAGATTTCTGTCCTATTGAGATAAGTTATCACGGCAAACCCGACCACGGGCAGCACAGCTCCTGAATCACCAGGCAGAATTAAAAGGAGATGATCACATGGCTGCCTTTTATTAACAGATTAACACCACAGCACAAAACAGGGAATGAGGAAATCTCGAGACTATTATTTTCTGTATCTGACATGGCAAAGCTTCCTTAATTCCTTAAACACGCCTTAAGGAAATGAAAATTACTTTCTCATTCTCTAAAAACAGTTGACAAGCTAGTGGAGGGCAGAGAGTCTAGGGGGGTGTGAATCGAATGAAGATGAAGGGTTGGGGACAAGGTAGCTACAGGAAGGCTAGATACAGTACATGCTTCGCCAGAAACTGAGCACTTACGATTTGGAGCATTGCTGTTACAAGGACAGAAAGTTCTGATGGATGGATATTAGGATTTCCAGATAAAATACGGGATGCGCAGTTAAATTTGAGTTTCAATGAAATTACGAACAGCACAGGGACGGTTATATTGCATAGGACATGCGCATATATTTCATGGGACTGAAAAGCCATCCTCCTCCAGGAGACAGTGATGTTCTAAAGCAGAGGTTGGCAAACTACGACCTGTGGCCCAGATCCAACCCTCCGCCTGATTTTGTAACTAAAGTATATTGCGACACAGCATGCTCATTCTTTTAAATATCGTTCATGGTTGTTTTCGCACTGTAATGGCAGAGTTGAATAGTTGTGAGAGAGACTGTATGGTCTGCAAAGCCTAAAATAATTACTTTCCGTTTTAAAGGAAAAGTAGGAATTTTCTAGCTAAAGAAGTTTAGAAGAAAAGTGTTCCTGGTCCTAGGGTTCCAGAGAACATGGCAAATAAACAGAGGACTGCAATGGGTTGCTGGGTGGGGGAATTATGAGCAGGAAGTTTAAGTGGAGATCAGATTTGGAAGGGTTTTGTGTACCATTTTAAGGAATGCCTTTGCTCTCTCTGTTCCATCTTCCTAGAACGCTCTTTCTCTTAGTTAGCTTATCAAAATGTATCTACTCACTAAAGCTAAGCTCAAATTTCACCTCTGGCATAATATTTTTGTTAAAAGTATTTTTTTTGCATCGTTCCTTTTGTTTATACTTCTGCAATTGCACTTCTCGTAGTGACTTGTCATTAGCTGTTTCCCTCCCTTGATAGCAAACTTCTTAAAAGCAAGAATTATTTATCTCTCTGGGTACTAAAGTGATTAATTCACTTATGTATAAGTAGATGTTCAATAAAGACAAATTGAACAAATATATATATTGGTTTCCCTGCAGGAATGTAAAAATAATTACAACACTGGCTGCAATAGTCGAATGCTTCCACAGACACAATCTCTCAGCACTTGAGTGTCTAGAAAACAGGAAATACATGGTCCACATCTTCCAGCGTTGGCTGCTATCATTTACACCTGCTTCTTCACACTGCCGAGTAATGGAGCAAATCTTTTCTACTTTATTCTTGCTCTTGCCTTTCTTTCTCATGACTAATAATTCATTGACCAAGCTAAGTGTCAATCGTCTTATGCTTTGCTCACTTTCTTCCCCTTCCAGTTGTGCTAGCATGCATTCCAATTTTGGCTTGCTTAGGCAGGATTAATGCTCCTGACTGCAGGACTCTTTTTTTGTTGCCTGTGCAATTTCTTTGAGCAATGATCACACTTCTTTGGTAGCTTTGTTGCAATCTAGTAATACCTGGGTATCTATTTTCCATATTGGAAAAACAAGATGGTCAAGCGATTCAGTATTGAGCTCCATATTTAGTGACTAAAGAAGACATTTAATTGGAAATATCACTTGTTCCAAACCTGACATTGTACATATGAGAAGCCTGAGATACAAGCAAAGATCAAATGACAGGCAGCTGGTTTGCATGGAAGTCTAGGAAATCACTTTCTATCAAGTTGCAAATTTCCATCAGAAGATTTCAGCTAATGTCTTTCTGTCTCCCACTCTCGGCTCTTGTTTATCAGACAACCATCAGTTTTATCATTGTTTCTTCATTTGGAGACAGAACTAGTACGTCTTGGTCAAGCCCTGTGATTCATTTCCTTATTTTTTTTTCACTGCGGTTCCCATTCAGAGTTCTGCCAAGTGCTCCCCTGTGTGGGGGAGGGGGTGCAGCCTGTGTGCTCTTGACCTGAAAGAGCTTGGGTGGGGCTATGACTCATTAATTCCCTAATGTCTTTTCCCACTGCAGATAAAGATCACCGTTGATTAAATGATGGGGCAAGGTGTGGAATGAGGGTTGGCATGCGTCTAGGAAAAAAGTACATTTCCTTTTCCAAAGTAAAATATTTATTTTAATTGGCTTGCAGTAAATAGTAGAGGTAATTATAACTCACAAAAGAGGAGTGCACTTTAGTGAACTGGTATAGCATAGAAAAAAAAGAAAAAGAACGTAGAGATGGAAAAATTTTATATCAATCCTGATATTTGTGACTGAGAGTGATTTTACAGGATTATAAAATTTTCTGGAATTACTAGCTCTGTAGTTTAGAATCACAGAATTTCAGAGCTGAAAAGTACTTTACAAAATAACTGAATCAACCCCATTATGTTTCAGATAAGAAAAATGAGGCCATGAAATGTTCGGAGATAGGATAAGCTTCCCAATTCCTTTCTTGTACCTCCATTTGAAAAGTTTTAGGGGAATCACAAGTTTTTATCACCACAGAGTTCTAGAATTGCCCAAACACCATAGAAAAGCTGCAGCTGCCTACTTCTCCGTCACAGCCTCTCCGATTGCCGGGTCTGGCCCACATTCCTGGGGTGTCCAGGCAGGTTAAGGGGACAGCCCCCCTTGAGATGCACTGGGCTCCCAAAGACTCATGACATTGATCAGGACTTCTCCTGGGATAGGTGGGGGTTGAGGCTCCCCAGGCCCCACTGTGTTTCTCAATTAAATTTTCAGGTTGGTTTTGGGCGTCCCAGGGTGCCAACGATGCTATGGGGATTCAGAATGTGGTACAGAGGATGATGTGTGAGATGAATACTTTCAAAACGTAACGATGTTACTCTTCTGCTTAAATGACTTTGACAGCCCTTTCTTGCCAACATGAGTGTTTTAAATTGTAGGTTTCGTTATTATTCAGGGATGGTGTGGTAAGGCCAACAGATAGGAGATAATTGCAATTGAATAGGCAGTTTGTTACTAACGGTTCTGGGAGCGGGGGTGGCTCAGGAGGCAGAAGCTGACCAGGAGCCTTCGTTGTGGTTTCCACAGCAAGGCAAGGCAAGGCAGGCGAGGCGGGTTTAGGATTGGCGAGTGGGTTCTTGGGTATGGAGGCTGTGTCTAGTTGTCTGGGGTCTGGCCTGGGATGAGTAGGGCACAGGAATATCGTCTCCCGGGGTGTAGGCGCCAGGTAGAGGATGTGGTGGGGTGTGTGGGCTCTGGATCGCTCAGTTTGCACACGGAGGGTGGGCTCCCAGGCGAGCTGTTTGCTGTCTCTGAGAACTGGCTCTCCGAGAGGGGATGTCTCTCCTGACAACGAGGTCCAGGTGCCAGAGCATCAAGAACGCAGAAAATAGCGTTCATACAAGCAGCATTTGCAGAAGTGTGCACCTCGGAACAGTTTTCCCGGGAGATGCTCTGGAGAGAGAGGATTCTGTCCTCCGTTTGGGAACTGCCACCCGTGGGACCTTTGGCCACTGCCTCTGGGCCTCCTCTTGCAGCACGTTAGCAGACGGAGGTCGCTGGGGATCGACTGCTATAAAGAAACCTGTTAGTTGTTATTTAGCACCATTTTCCAAACTTGTTTAACCATAAAATACTTTTGAAAAACATAACATGTAGTTTTTAAGACATCTCAAATATGTTGTTTAGAGGTAGAATCCAGACTTTGCTTTGTTCAAAACCTGGCACTCGCTTTCTCTCCCAGGGATTCGGCAGGAACCACTGTGGCAGGCAGGCTGGTTTAATTAGAGTCAGATTAACAAGCTTTCCTCATTCCTGCCTGCAAGCTTTGCTCAAACCTGTTTCCCCATTATTTGGGATTGAACGTTGAGTTCCTTCCCCGATCCAAACCTTTCCAGCACCACCTCCTCTGTGCAGTCCTTGCCGGCCTCCTCAGCCCAAAAAATACATGTTGCATGCCGTGTGTCCAGCACTGCTCTGAGGACTCTGGAAATATTAACTAACTCAATCATCACAGTAGTCCTGTGAGGCAGGCACTCTAGGCATCCCTGTTTTACAGATGAGAAACCTGAAATGCAGAGATGTTGAGTGACATCCAAAGTCATAAACCGAAAGGTGTTCAGCATGTCACTGACATTCAATTAATGCTGTTTGGATAAATGAAAATATCCATGGAGATTTGGTAGTTACCTCCTAATAGATGTGTGTGTGTGTGTGAATATGTGCTTAAATCAGAGAGAAGGAATATCTTCCGCTCTTTCTCTCTCTTTTAAGATCCTGCAACTTTAAGATGCTTCTCGTTCAGAATTGGTTCAGAATAATTCAAATGGAATTTAAATTTAGCATTTCCTTCAGCCTAGCAAGATGATTCTCGGAGTCCTTTCTCTGAGAAAGTAGAAGTTCACAGGTAAAGAAGAATGCAGGAAAAATGTTAAAACCCCTTAAGAGCACCCTTTGTAGTACTAGCTTTTATACACACACAGTATACTACTGGTTCATTCTTAGATGTTCGTTACAACTAACATTGTAAGAACTGTGTCCGTTAGGGTCCAGCCAGAGAAGCAGGACCGGTAGGAGACAGACCTTAAGAGGCTCCTTGCAAGGCATTGGCTCTCGTGACCATGCGGCTGGCGGGCTAAGGCCGGATCCACAGGGCAGGCTGGGCACCTCTGGAATGGGCTGGGGCTAAGGAGTCAGCCTCACCCAGATCACCTGGGATAAGCTCCCTTAACCAAAGTCCACTGCCCGTGGACTCGGTTCACATCTGGACAGTTCCTTCACCGCAACCCCTAGAGCCGTGTTTGACCGGGTGACTGGGGACTGTAGCTCCACCGAATCCACACATCCGAAGGCTGTTTGTTACAAGAACCTTTGCTAACTGTCATGTCATTAGTCTCTTTTATGTTTCCAGTTGTATATGAAAAGAAAAAAGTAATTTAGTTAGAAATACTCTATTGAACACATAAGATGCTTTAGTCATTGGAATGGACTTTCCTTCAACTGGTAATGAGGGAATGTGACACTACATATTGGTACTTCCTTGCTTTCCTGTCACCTTCCGATCCCTTTCTGTCTACCCTTGCTTCACTCCCCCTTCGTGTTTCAGGCGCGAGTATCTGGTTTGCATTAACCCGGAGCCTCAGGCCCCGTATCCGAGAGGGGGATGATCACAGCTCCGACCCACAGGGCAGCCCGCGGGACGAACTGAAGTGGCCACAGCACTGGGGCCAGGGGCCGGTGCGCAGAGAGTGGCTGTCTTTGCAGTAGTCATGGGCGTAGTTGTTGTTAGTTTCCCTCTGCTCAGCTTCCTCTGACCAGGCCCGTGAGTGACAGAGGTCTTCTGCAGAAGACATCCAGGGGCTGTGCCATCACACGCTGACAAATAATTTGCCAGTCGCCTTCTAATGTGAAATGTGTCATTTTCAAAGACCTGTTTCCATCACCTTTCTGAGGCACTAGGGATTCACACACTGCTCCCGGGCGGTCGGCTGGCCTAGCTCTGGAACATTCCTGGCAACTTTGCTCCCTTTCGCAGGCAGGAGACTTGCACAAAACCTGACGGGGTACGCTGCTCCTGGACGCTGAGTACGTTCAAAGACCTTGCTAGGCAGTAAGCCAGTTTTCTGGGTAGCTCCCTTTTGACATTTCGTAAATAAATGTGTTTCGTTATCATCTTGAGGCGGAAGAAGATACTAGAATGCAGAGAAAGGGGGTTTTCTCCGGCCTCAGCTCTACACCCAGACGAGACGGCCCTGTCCAGGCCTTCGCCCTGCCCGCCCCGGATAAAACCGGCTGTTACCGACCACTGAACTCACTCCTCACCCTAGGCGGGCACCAACACTTAGTCATGGCTGAGGTTGTGGGGAAAAACGGATTTGCTTCCCAAATTCTTCTTTTTTTTTTTTTTTCTGACACTCCTGGCAACGACAGGAAGACAAATTTCCTTTGCCAGCAGCGATATTTTCCTAAATTGCTTTCAGAAGAGTACAGCAAATTTCTTCTGGGGAGAAGAGTGACAGTTGCTGCCGTGTAAACAGGCGGCGCCGGCTTGCTGCACCACCAGAACTCGGAGCTGCTCTGAGGCTCGCGCGGGGAGGGGGCGAGGAGTGCTGAGGAGGATGTTTTCTTTACACATCCACCTCCGTCAACCGTCCCTGCCATCTGGTGGAGATTGTGTATGGTGTTGTCCCATACACAGGAAGAATTATCTCTTGTGCTATGAAGTCTCGATGGAAAGCTCCCGTGTCAGAGCTGCTGACTGTGTTCCTGGAGCCAGCAGAGCAGGTCCCCTGACTTTATCTGTGTCCTTCCCACCCACTCGCGTTTCTGCCTCACCCACGAGACCATGAAGTCCTCACAGGTGAGAACGTGGGCTTGTCATCTTTGCGTCACCGCGCTTCCTAGAGGAGAGCTCAGGAGTGCCAGGTACTCAGTAAATGCTGCTGGAACAAGTGGATTCATGGATCCACTAAAGTGTTTCTAGGTTTGCCCAAAGAAGTACATAGTTGAAGATGTTTCTTAGGACCTGAAGCTACCAAGAATAAGAATTCGGAAATGGTTGTCACGGGTGCAGTGTGCAATGGGAGAGAACTTCTGCCTTAGAAGAGACTTCAGAAGTGGACCAAGTACCTGGACACGGCACCCATGAGAGGAAGCCACTTCTCCTGTGGCTGGATTTGGTAGCAGCATTACATCGAATGATTTATGTATTGAGGTAATGAAAATGTATCACCCTGCTTTTCATTGAAAGGCTGCTACTTAGGTTACGACAACCTCAGTCCAGCAGGCAGGACGGAGAGTATTCAGTATTGGCCGACTGTTAAGATGAGTTAATGGTAAGTGCCATGAGGGATAATCATGAGATTGGGTAAAAAAAAAAGTCTCTCTGTTTAATTCTAATCTGAACAATTGATGTGTTAAATCTTCTCGATAGTTTATTCAAATCAACACTCATATGAATAGGGTTGAGTTCACAGATTTAGATCATTTCCTGAATTCTAATGCAGAGAGTTTCACGTAAGTGTTTGTGGCCAGAGGTAGGCGGATGGAGTAATATTTTACCCTTTGCAGGACTTTTATCTCTAATAGCACCGCAAGTCTGTCGGTGGTGTCTGGAAGTCAAAGCGAAACTATGTTGCTTGTGCATCTCTAGTTCCTGAGTTACAAGAGAGACTACTGATTTTTATTGCGGTTTTTTTTTTCCGTTGACAGACCCAATATTCAATAGGCTTTATCAAGTATGCCAGTGTGTGTGTTCACCTTAGTAGTTAAACTAATATTTACTGCTCACTCCTCTAAGCACTTCACACATATTGACTTATTTAATTCTTGCAGCCCTCCACGAGGAAGTCATTTCATTCTTTTATTTTAAGATAAGGAAACAGAAGTATAGGGAGGCGGTCGCATAGCTTGTGGGTGGCTACGGCAGGCTGCCCCAGGCTGTCTGGCTCCAGCCTCCACTCTCAACCGCTGAGCTCTGCAGCCTCTGATTCACAGAGGCCGCTGGTTAGAGTTCCTATCTGGCCCATCTGAACATGTTCGTTCAGGGAAATGATGGAAAGCAGAGGCGGGCAACACTCAGACATTGACGGGATGCCATCCACGCACACCACATTCAGGCACACTGTGCTTTCTTCAGCTTTTGAAACCTACTTATAGGATCATTAGAATGGTCAAAATAGGGGTCACTTCTGAAACAAAACCTCTACGACCAGAGGAACAGGATTCATCACAACTCCTGGTGTGCTCTCTGGACAGGGACGAAGGAGCCTTGGTGTGGCTGAGGGCCGGGACCCAGGCTGCCCCATTTCCCCTGCTGTGGCCTGACTTCCTTCCCCGACTGAGAATGAAACACTTGCCTCTGATTGGGATGCAAATATTTCGGAGTCTTTTGATATTTGTCCAAATTCAGCCAGTCATTATTGACATTTTCCTGGAAATTTGCACAATATTTTTTCATTTGTTTTAACACTGGAATGCATCCAAATAAAAAGGCTCATTGTTTTTTTGGTTTTTTAAAAAAATTATTTGTGAATTTCCCCTCTCTATTTTTAGATGAATAAATATGGAGAGAAAGAGATGAAAGAACATAGAATCTAGAAAAATGACATGTATGTATTACCCCGACCTAAGTTGACAAATCGAGTCTCCTGAAGAGTCTCTGTGTTGGTGACACCTGTCTGTGTCATACTTGGGCAGTGCAGCTCAGAGCGTGTGCCAGCATGCGCCTGACTTAGGGGTTTTCTCTGGAAGGCATGTAAGAACACGAAACAAAGGGCATTAAACAATAATGACTAATATAAATACAAGAACAGCTTCTAAAATAAGGGCTGGTTATAATATGCTGGGTGAGAGTTCTGACAAGCCCAGACACCAGGCAACAGGAATTCTGTCTCCGTTTAGAAACACGGTCCTAACTGTCCCGTCTGTCAAGAAGGGTTACACAGCAGCACACTGGCGGAGGATTTGAGGATGCAAAGTACACGTGGTGAAAGAGGAAGAGTCATCTCGAAAGGGTTTGGCACTCAAAATGGATTAGACCGGAGCCCAGGAACTGCTGCACAAGATCTCCCTACCTGACACCAAGTGACCTTCACTGTGTTCATGACAATGGGATGTAGAAATTGCATCACACCCGGAGGCTGCAGGTGAAGTTTTCCTGGGATGCTGCAGAGCAGGGGCAGTGTGGGGGATTCAGTACCATTGTGAGCGTTCAGTAATAGCGAGGGCACCTCCCGTGGTGTCCCTTTGCCGAGATTGCCGATATCATCACATGCTCCACAAGAGCCCACCAACCACAGATGTGCATCGTACAAATGAAGAACCCTGGGTGGCTAACATGAAGTATGAAAAAAAGTTTAACTCAATAGAAACCAAAGAAAGGCAAATAAAAATGTTAAGTATTTTTCCACTTGCCAATTTGGCAGAGATAAAGAAGGAAAGATATTGGTCAGTATCTATAAGGCATCAAGAAATGGGAGATCAGGCCAGGCACGGTGGCTCACGCCTGTAATCCTAGCACTTTGGGAGGCTCAGGTGGGAGGATTGCTTGAGCTTAGGAGTTCGAGACCAGCCTAAGCAAGAGCAAGACACTGTTTCTACTAAAAATAGAAAAAATTAGCCGGGTGTGGTGGCGCATGCCTGTAGTCCCAGCTATTTGGTAAACTGAGGTAGGGGGATTACTTGAGCCCAGTAGTTTGAGGTTGCTGTGAGCTAGGCTGATGACACGGCACTCACCCAGGCAACAGAGTGAGAGTCTGTCTCAAAAAAAAAAAAAAAAAAAAAAGAAATGGCAGATCACACCAGTGTGGTAAAAGTGTAAACTGATATGATCTGTCATTTACTGTCTTCTCAGGAAGCTTGCTATGTAAATATATATAACGGTATGCAAAACTATAACTTTTTTTTTTTACTACTCAGGAATTGCAAATGGAAGCAGTTTAAGTGTCTTCATAGTTAGAAAATTGTACAATGAATTATGGTATATCCATACAGTAAAATTCCCTGTCACTATTAAAAAGGATGGTACAGATAGATGAATATTTAAAGATGCAAAGGATACTCAGAATGCATTTGTGGCAGGTAGAATAATAACCCCTCAGAGGTGTCCACATCTCTCCCCGGAACATGCGAATATGTTCCGTTACATGACAAAGCGGAATTAAGGGTGCAAATGGAATTAAAGTTGCTAATCAGTTGACTATGAAAGGGAGAGATTATTCTGGAGTATCTGGGTAGGCCCAATGTAGTCACAAGGGTCTTTATAAGTGTAAGAGAGGGATGGGAAAATTCGACTCAGAGTGATGCAAGGTGAGAAAAACTTGATTGGCTATTGCTGGCTCTGAAGATGGAAGTGGCTACAAGTCAAGGAACGTGGACAGCCTCTAGAAGCCGGAAAAGATAAAAAAATGACTTTTCACCTGGAGCCTCCTAAAAAAACCCACAACCCTGTTGACACCTTGATTTTAGCCAAGTGAGATCCATTTCAGACTTCTGGTCTCCAGAACTGTGAAGGTAATACATTTGTGTGTTTTAAGTCACCAGATTTGTGGCAATTTGTTATAGTAACAATAGAAAACCAATATAACTTTGTTAAGTGAAAAACATCCAGTTTTGTAAGTACTACACTGCTATGGTGTGAGTGTGTTCCGTAAAGGTTCACGTGTTGGAAATTTAATCCCTCTTCTCTCAGGAATGGATTAATGGATTAGCAAGGGTTCTACTTTGATGAATGGATTGATGTCGCTATTGTCGGAGTGGGTTTGCTGTCGTGAGAGTGGCTTTGTTATAAAAGTGAGCTCTCTCTGGCTCTCTTGCTCTTGGCCTCCTGCCATGTGATGCCTTCCACCGTGTTATGACACAGCAAGAAGGCCCTCGCTAGATTGCCAGCGCCATGCTCTTGACTTCCCAGCCGCCAGAACCGTGACCTAAATAAACTTTTCTTTATAAATTACTCAGTTGGTGGTAAATTGTTATAGCAACAGAAAATGGACTAAGGCATGCATTGAAGGTTGAGTTAAAAATAATACATACACACACACACGGACATACATGCATACGCAGAGAAGAACAGACTAAGATGTTATACAATATGGTTAAATTAATTTTGGTTCTAGTGAGGTGGTAATGTTATAGGTGCTTTGTATTATTTTTGTATATTTTATTATCTACATTTTCTGCACTATGAATGTACTATTTTATAATAGGAATTTTTTTTTTAAAAAGAAAGATCACTTAGTTCATGTTGTTTTAAGTTCTATTATAAATTTGCAGTATGATTCTTTTATAGAGAAACTTTAATTTGTCATTCTTTTTAAGATTCAGTGTTGCTTTGGGAATCTTTTTCTTGTAGGATAATCTTTTTCCAAAATTATAGGCAGCTGGTCACTGATAGTCATGCAGAAACCCCAATAAATATCTTTTATTGAGGGATAGTCTCAGGTAAACACGTAAAATTTTTTATTACAAGGACATACTTTCTACTACTCCAACTGTAGTCCCATATTTTGATAATGTGACAATTCATTATTTAAATGTTTATTGCATTCTTCTTCTGTGCTGAACATGGTGTTTACTTCTGAAAACATTGCAAAGCCATATGCCAGTGGCAATTATAACTACTTTGTAGGAACATTGAAAACAATGATTATACTTTGTTCCATGAAAAAGCAGAATGAAAAATTCTATGTACCTCTAGTTACAACTTCATAAAAAAGAAAACATAAGAAGATTCTTTTTATTTTGGTTACACCTATCAATATAATTTTCATGCAATGCAAGTCACAGCATAGGGATCATGTTTTTCTCTACTCGGCCAATAAAAACAACAAACATGCACAATAAAGTACTATGGCTGCCTTAAAATATCTAATATTAATATTACCTAAGTGCTATGGACTGAATCGTGTTTCCCCCACATTGATGCATTAAAGCAAAATCCCTTATGTGGCCATAATTGGAGACAATTAAGGTTAAATGAGATCAGAAAGGATTCTGATTGGATGGGAATAGTGTCCTTGTGAAAAGAGACACCAGAGAGCCCTCTCTCTCTTTCCCACCGTGCATACAAAGAAGAGATCGTGTGAGCACACAGGGAGGAGCTGCCATCTGCAGGCCAAGAGAAGAGGTCTCTGAACGAAACCTAACCTTGTTGGAACCTTGATCTTGGACTTCCAGCCTACAGAACTGTGAGAAATAAATTATTGTTGTTTAAGCCATCTAGTCTATAATATTTTGTTATGGCAGCCTGGAGCTGACTAAAACACTATGATATATTTAATGCCTATTTTTTTTTTATATCTATATCAATCTTGTGAGGGTAGCTACTATTATTATCCCAATGTTGTAAACTCAGTCTTGTAGAACTAACTTGTTCAGTGACATATGGAAAAACCAGGAATCACATCAAAGTCCTCTAATTCCAAAGCCTGTACTGTTAATCATGGTTATTCTCAGAGATTATTTTAATTTTTAAAAATAATTGTGTTACTTTTATAATTATTAACTCTCTGGTCTTCTCATCACCTAAAATAGTACTTATCCAAACTATCATAGTTTAACCTTAGCCTTAGTTTTTGAAACATCAGTAATTATATTTCAGTGAGTTGTCATGATATTATATGGCTGGGTATAGAAAGAACAGTAACCACACTTTAGAGGAGGCCAGAAATAATCATGGTCCTGATCATTTTTGACTGGGGAATTTTAAAAGAATATTTGAAAAAATTAGTGCTTTTGGGGAGATTGTGCTAATGATTCTGCTATTGTCAGGTCACCCCAAGGGAAATGAGTCTCAGCCCATCAACTTGGTGATGCCACAACTCCTTTGGGACAGGGACACATGTTCTCAAAGGAGGCGAGAGTACTCATTATTTCAGAGATAAAACATGATTTAAAACATCTGTGAGTAAAGTTGTTTGCTAGAAACACAACAAGCATCACAAGGAAGCTTGTTTATTCACAGTCTTTGCTTCCATATTTCTGTGTTTGATTATTCTTTAATATTTGGAGATCATATTGTCATTATTAAAGTAGTGATGTTCATTAAGAGAAAAAAAGCATCCGAAATGAGTAAAATCGTGGAGAGGAACTGCTGCAGATATTCAGACATGAGTGAGGTAAGCATGGAGAACTTCTGACCTGGAGCCAATTCGAAGAGGGCTGGGAGAGGCAGGGACAACACTATAGATACTTAGTAACAGCTTGCACAGAGGCAAGGACTTGTCAAAAGTAACCTAATGACAATATGACCTTGCCTGTCAGAGAGTAAGAATTATTACAAAACCATAGTCAATTAGGAGAGTGTGTTTGTTGCAGGACTCAGTGCTCTGAAGTACTAGCCAACCAGACCAGTGCTTCAGAGAGCCCAGACACATACCAGTCATTTCAATAAATATGAGACAATTGGTCATCCACATGGAAAATATTGTATCCCTCACTCACAGCATATACAAGAATAATTTAAAATCTATTAGAAACCTAGGCATGAAAATAAAATCCATTAAAACATTTCAAAGAACTGTAAGAGCAAGACTTATGATTTTATGGCAAAAAAGTATTTCCTAAACAAGATTTATTTATAGGAACAAATGATAAAAATACAGCTATAATTGATTAGAAACATTTTTTGAAACTTCCATTAAACAAAGACACCATAAACAAAATGACAAACTGATAAATAATATATGCAATACTCAACTCAAAGAAAGAGAGAAAGAGTCAAAAATCCACAAAAGGTGATAAATAAATACGGAAAAGGTAAACAATCCGATAAAAAGAAAGACAGAGGGTATAAACACACAATTCATGGAAGAGAAACACAAGTGGTCAGTAAACATTTGACAGGATGCTCAATCTCACTGTTAATCTGAGAAATAATAAACCAAATAATGAAATTAAACCATTTCACATCCATGAGATAAGCAAAAAATCCCAATTCTAATAATAACAAAAGTTGAGAAAGACATGGATAAACTTCACTGCATTTATTGCAGGAGGGAAGATAAACTGTTACATCCGCTAGGGAGAACAACAGGGTGAGATCTAGTAACGTTAAAGGTATACCTGCGCAAGATGCAGAAGTTACACTTCTGGGTATAGACCACTGAGAAATTCTTACACGTGAACCAAGTGATACATAAGGAAATATTCGTGGTTTATAATGATGACAAAGCAGAACCATCCTAAAAGTCTGTCAGGGACTTAGGACTCCCAGCAGCTTTCCTTTTAGCACTCATTTTCAGACCCTGCATTTTTTCATTTTTTGCTACTTAATGCATTCATACAAAACCAAATTCAAGCCCTTCCCATTTCCCTCCAGCAAAATTCCTATCTCACTTCTACTCAGACTTTTAAAACTGTCCAATTTCAGCTTCTTAACAACCTTCAACTGGACTCTTAAGTAGGGGCAACTCTACGGCTCCAAGTCAGCAGGAAGTAGTTACAGAAGAACTGACCATTGTCCAAACACCCCAGTCTCCAAGTCCATTGATCAGAATAACAATTCTAACCCAAGGAAGGGAGTACTGAAAGGACGGCATTGCTAGTAAATCACTGAACATAAAAACGTAACAGATGAATCATAAAAGAAAGTTATAATTAATTATAACGTTGTCTTGCATTTGTATCACACTTTTTATTTTTACAAAACACTTTACAAACATTACCTTGATTTGCGCTGACAATAATCAGGAATGAGAAGAGTGAAGGATTCTTGGGCTGTTCCTTACAAGAGACAGTGATGGGGACAAGGCATTTTACAAGTTACAGGAAGGTCTTATAAAGACAGATGCAGGTAAATATTTTGCTTACCAAGCTTAAAGGTAGTGGTTATAATCATGCTCCCGGCACTTAATAGAGACTGCCCAGTGCTTCGATTGCTGTTTGCGTGAAACTCTTTTACAGGAAAGTTGTAATCATTATGGTTAACTTCCTTTTTATCAGTACATTCTATAATTTAAAAATATTTCCCAATTCCCCACAAGTGAAGTCTCCACCTGGAAACTACCAGGAACACTTTTGAAATCTATTCACTTAAGACTCTACCCCTAAGAGTTGATAATCCAGTTCTGCCAGATTAAAACCAGTTTGCCCAGCTAACTTCCATTTTCATTAGAAAGTCCAGAATTAATTTAGGATAGCAGCTTTGCCTGTTACGAGTATTTTAGTTCTTGTACTTTAAATAAGATTTAGAAGTATCCGCAAACCCGTCATTTCTCCTGTTGGTTGCCTGGCTGAGGTAGATACTGTTATCACACTGCTTGCGTATTGTTGAAAATGCTCCTGTAGAACGAAAATGAAATCTGACTTTAATTTATAGATTTGGAAGTGAATATTTTTGAGTTCAATATAGTCATTTTCTATGAATATTTCTAATGGGAAAAAAATCAACAGAGACTTTGAATAATGAATGTAGTAACAAAATCAGATATCAAGGAAATAATCATCTTTTAATTTTCTCTTTGTTAAATTTTAAATTTAAAAGCAATTGGCTGAATATGCATTTGTTTCTATTATTAAAAAGTCATTATTTTATGTACACAAATCAACACAATGATTTTTAAAAATTTTTTATTTCAAAAAATTTAGGGAGTACAGTGTTTTTTGTTACCTGGATGAATTGTTATAATGCTAAAGTAGGACTTTTAGAGTACCTGTCACCAGAATAGTGTACATTGTACCTGACAGGTGAGTTTTTATCCCTCACCCCCTTCACAACCTTTCTTAGTTTTCAATGTTCGTTACACCACTTCGTGACCATATATACACCCCTTGTTTAGCTCCCACTTATGAGTGACAACATGTATGATCTATCTTGGAAAATGTTTCATGTGCTGATGAGAAGAATATATTCTGCAGTTTTGGGGTAGAACATTCTATCAATGTCTGTTAGGTCTATTTGTTCTAGAGTCTCATTTAAGTCCAGTGTTTCTTTGTTGATTTTTTGCTTCAGTGATCTGTCCAGTTCTATCAGTGGAGCATTGAGATTGTCCCTGGCTATTTTGATGTCACTATTCATTGTTTTCCTTAGATCTAATAGAATTTATTTTATGAATCTGGGAGCACCTATGTTAGGCACATATATATTTATGATTGTTATATCTTTTTGTTGAATTGATCCCTTTATCATTATATAATGACCATCTCTGTCTTTTTTTTTTTTAACCGTTGTTAATTTAAGGTCTATTTTATCTGATATGAGAATAGCTACTCGTGCTCACTTTCGGTTTCCATTTGTGTGAAATAATTTTTTCCACTCCTTTTTCTTGAGTCTATGAGAATCTTTGTGAGTTAAATGGGTTTATTGAAGACAGTGTGTATTTGGTTTTTTAAAAAATCCACTCTGTCAATCTCTATCTTTTAAGTGGGGACATTAAGACAGTTTATATTCAATGTTAGCATTGACATATGAGATACTGTCTAGTCATCATATTGATTGTTACATTGTTGCTTTTTTCTCCCTTGTGTTACTATTTTATAAAAGCTGTAAGTTTTAACTTTTGAACGTTTTTTTACTGGTGGGTATTGATTTTCTGTTCCATGTCTAGAGCATGTAGGACAGGTCTAATGGTGAGAAATTCCCTTTGTGTTTGCTTATCTGGATAGACTTTATTTCTCCTTCATGTATGAAACTTAGTTGCAGGATACAACCTTCTTGGCTGGTAGTTATTCTGTTTCAAGAGAGTAAAAAGGGGACTCCAATCCCTCTGGCTGGTAAGGTTTCTGCTGAGAAGTCTGCCATTAGTCCAATGGGTTTTCCTTTGTAGTTCCATGATGCTTTTTTCTTCAGCTTGTAGGATTTTCTCCTTCACTTCTGCTTTGGCCAGACTTATGACTGAGTGCCTTGGTGATTTTTTTTATTTGTCTTGAATCTTCCAGGTGTTTGCTATCCGTCTTATTTCTGGATATCTAAATCTCTAGCGATACCTGAGAAATTTTCCTCCAATATTCTCTCAGATAGGTTTTCTATGCTTTTTACTTTTTCTTTTTCTTCCTCAGGGATACCTATGATTCTTATATTTTAGTACATATTCCCGTATTTCTCAGAGTGATTGTTCATTCTTCTTGATTCTTTTCTCTTCATTTTTGGCTGACTGGGTTAATTTGAAACCTTTGTCTTTGAGCTCTGAAATTCTTTCTTCTGCTTGGTCTAGTCTGTTGTTAATACTTTTTACTGTATTTTGAAATTTCCTAAATGAGCTTTCATTTCTTTAAGTTTTGTTATATATTTTCTTATGTTATCCATCTCTTTAGTGAATATTTCATTCATGTCCTGAATTATTATTATTATTATTATTATTATTATATTTTGGTTTCTTTGTGTTGGTTTTCAACTTTCTCATGAATCCCATTGGTCTCTCCTGCCATTTGTATTCTGAATTCCATATCTGACATTTCAACAATTTCCTTTTGGTTAGAATCCAGTACTGGAGAACCGGAGAACCGTGATCATTTGTGGCTCTTGGGACAGCCTGTTTTTTCATGTTGCCTGAGTTATTATGCTGGTTCCTTTTCATGTGAAACCTCTTCTTCAGCTTAAGACATATCAGTTTGCAGTGCACCTGTTCTCCTCTGCTGGGAACTCTCCTACTCAGCGAAGAGAGGGACAGGTCCCTGGATGCTGCTCTTGAGTCCCACTCCAGAATGATTGACCGGGCAGGAGAGGGATGGATGCACTGAGTGGTTATCATTGCTGCTATCTTGCATGTCACATCTCACCATTCCCCTGTGTTTTCCATGGGTGGTCCACAGGCTGCAGAGTGTGTGATTGCCCCATCTAGTTCTGTCAGCAGAGAGAATCGTCCCTAGAGAGGCTTGAGTGCTGCCCCGCCTGTGTCTGCAGGTGGTGGTGATTGTTGGCCTTGGTCTCCTTGAGCACTGCCCCACTCAGATTTACAGTGGTATCATTTGTTGGCCCTTTTAGGCTTGAGCACCAACTTGCCCTTGTCCCCAGTTGGTGGCATTTTTCCACCTGCAATGGCTCAAGTGCCGCCCCACTCAAGTGTGCAGGTAGTGGTGTTTGTTGGCCTGCAGTGGCCCGAACGTTCACCTCATCCAGGTCCCTTGGCAATGGTGGGCATGCAGCTCCTGCCCATGGGGCATGCAAGAGGGCCCGTCCTTCCTGCACCCTCTCTGGCCCTGCAAGGGCAATGGGAGGCAAAAGCAACAGATCTGACCCCTACGTGCTCCTGGGCTGGGGTCTCGAAGTGGCACCGGCCGCAGCACCCAGGATTCGCAATCCAGTGGGTCCTCTCTGTGCTTTCCTTCCAGAGCAAAGCTGCTGCACAGACTCCGGTTAGCTCCCTCTGCCAGTTCTGCAGCCTGCTGTGGCGGAGGGTCCCTCCCACAGCTCAGATAGCAATATCCACAGGGGGGAGGATGGAGCCCGGGATTCTCTCTGTCCCTTCCCCACGTGTGGGCCCCTTCCCCGTGTGCCTCCGATCCTGCAGAGCGGGTTGCTTCTCTTCCCTCTCCTTCACTTTGGGAGCCTCCTGTCACCTCTCTGTGATTCCCAGGGCTCTCTCCTGGTGATGGATCTGAAGGTGAAAGTCCACTTTCAATCCTCTCCGTGACAGTGGTGTGTGCAGGCCGCTTCTGTTCCAACATCTCGGCCCTTTCTCAACACAACGATGTATTACTATTTGATACTTCTTTGTATAAACTGATCATTTAATAATTTTACTTTTTAGAGGAAAAGTTAGTATTTTTTTGCGGGAATTGGCTTTCAGCAGTGGAAGCGTAAGTGCATGCACACACACGCAAATAAGCAAAAATACTGACTCCTCCCATCTGACCCACCGATAAGACTTGCTGTTCCTGCCTCTAAATTCCTTGAATCTCTTACTTCTGTCCTCCCGGACACCATCTTCCTGGACAACCACACTAACTCCCTACGTACATTTGGGTTTCTCCACTTCCCCTCTTGCTGAGTCCCTGCCCCATTCACTCACACAGTTAAAGTATGAATTAGACCACAAGATTCCACCCTCATCCAGTGGTTTCCCATTGCACTTGGGGTAACATGGCAAACTTCTCGAAACCCAGAATTCTCTTTCCCTCTCATTTGCTGTGCACAAGCCACCTTGGCCTGGGGGTTCCAGGACCTGAAGTCTGATCGCAGCTCTTGGCCTGAATGGTCCTCACGTCTCAGCTTAAATGTCACTGTTTTGGAGGAGCCTCCTCTGGTCACTCTGCCCTATTCTTTCAGAGCCTTTGTCCCGATGGATAAGTGCGTATTCAGGAATTTGTCCACTCATTCAACACAGCTCCAGGAGGGCTGGGCTCTGTCTCCTGTTGTCCATCCATTACTTTGTTCAGAGCAATTAAAAATAAATATGAGAAAGTTTCAAATAAGGCTGGAACTTGGGCAACGTGGATGATTTTAAATTACACAGTATACTTAAACACTGGTCCCAACCATCCCAAAGGATCTTCTCAACGGCTTACTTAGCGTTTTTTCATCCGTATGTTCACGGTGCTCCCAATTCTCCTCTCTTTTGTCATGTTTGTACTACTCATTCTCCTCATCTCAGAATGAAGACATTGAAACGATCCAGTCAATGCTGATCTCTCTGGGCAGCAGCTCCTGTAATTCTCACACCAGCCCTAGGCCGTGTTACTATCTACGGCACAGCATTTGTAATTTTTGTATTTTTACCAAAAGGTGTCATGAATGTGTGTCTGACCACTTCAGTTACACAGTAAGGAATCGAAGACATTGTTCTTACTTTTCCTTGGCACGGAGCCCTTAGTTGAGTTGAGCACATGCATCCTATCTTATATATATATATATAAAATTTTGTCCCCTCCCATAATTTCTAGTATTGCTTTTGAATAAGGAGGATCCAAGTTCACTTTTGCATGAGACATACATTTTTAACAAGTTGATTTTTTAACGAGTTGATATTTTTTCACATGTTGTAACCATCTGTCACTCAGTAAAGTCTAAAAATCAGATATACCAGAAACCAATCTTTTTTTTTTTTTTTAAGAAGAAAATAGAATCATTTTTTAAAGACCATTATACCCCCTAAAAGGGATTTAGGTTAATGTTGTTTTGAAGCAACACTGACCTCCTGTGGCCAAGAGAATCCTGTAATTTTTTTTTTTTTTTAAACCGAATTTTTCTTCTAATAATTACTCTTGTGGTGGTAATATTTATTTTCGGTCTATAATATTTATTTTGATTTAGCAGCATTGATATATTCAATCTATAATTCTAGCTCACCAAGGCAATATCCGTTCTTTGTCAATTGTAAGGGGAGCGCACAACCTGATGTTGCAAAACCTCAAAGTCGGAAGGGACAGTATTTGGCGTGTTCCAAGTATGTGGCCCCCCCCACACTTATTGCACTTTTTTCCTGCTCCATTTCTATAAATGATGCTGTTTTATTGGCCTCAAGAAGGCCTTGGAGTCACCTGTTTCTTATTTAGCGATGGCTGATTATTTTCACCGTGTATCAATTTACTTTTCAAAACACTTTATGTGTGATTCTGTCTATTGTCTGCATCGTCACCACCTGTGTCCTCTGCTTCTTTGAAGACGACAGTGGCTTCCTGGGTGCCTTCTCTGCCCTGCCCCCCTCCTCTGCCCCCCATTCTGGGCTCACGTCTGCTCTGCAGAAGCCCCTGCCACGCGTCATGCACCAACCGGCTGCTCCTCGGGGGTCTGGGCTGCTAAGGCAGAAACTGGGAGTCAGAGCTTAAAAATGTTTATGGCAATTTGACAGAGGAATGTGATGTATATTTGAATCTAATAGTAAAAAATTGAGCTTGTATTTTTGTAGCTGTTGTCTTGTTTCCATTTCACGTTCTAGAAATGCATTTCTGCTGTGCATTACAGCAGCACCGGTCAGCCACGGATTGGAAGGGAACTAGCGCTTCACCACGCAGGTCTGCGAGCGCGGCTCTACTCCACCCTGCTGGACAAATCCTTCCTCAACAGCCTTGCTTTGTCAGTTATTCTCTTACTGAGAGATTTGAATGTCTTCTTGTTTTTACAATGTATCGCATCTTCACTCTCCATAGGATTTCTAGTGAATTTTACCTACAGCCTAGTGGTCCAGCCTCCTTGCTAATTCAGCCCACCAGTTCCCCCGGCCACTGTTGTACATTCCTTCACCTCCACTCTTTGCTTATGTTCCTGAGCCGACCCCGGATGTCTCTCCTTCTCGGTGACCCATCCGAATGGGACCGTTGCTTCATGGTTCACTTCCAGTTTTCCTCCTAGGAAGAGTTTTCTGTTATCCCAGACGTCACCGATCTTCCCCTCCACTCAGTTCGTAGGCAGTCGCCATAACAACAGCTTGGCATGGGCAATGGGCAACTGCCGAGGGCTTTGTGGGTGCCAGGCCCTGCGCCTGTCCCTGTGCTCGCTGGGCAGCATCTCCTGCAATTCTCACACTGGCCCTAGGCGGTGTTGCTATTTTCATCTCTTTTTTATGGAAGAGGAGACAGACACGAGGTGTTAAGTCTCATACTCACGGTTGCATAGGTTGTAAGAGGTGGAGAGTGGATCATGGCAGTCTAAATTGTTTTTCGATTTCTCTGTTATGAACTCTAGAGAAGAGGACATTGAAAGTTTGGAGCCCTGGGCCACAGAGCTGGTGAGGAATTGACTTGAACCCATGTCAGTTGTGTTGGTTTCCTTAGGCTAATTCAACAAATTGCTACAAACTGGGTGGCTTCAAATAACAGACTGATCATCTCGCCGTTCTGGAGGCCAGAAGTCTGAAATCAAGGTGTCGGCAGGGTCGTTCTATCTGAGAGCTCAGAGACAGAATCTGTTCCCTGCCGCTGCCTTCTGCAACTGCTTCCGGCGGTGGCTGGCAATCCTTGGCGCTCCTCGTCTGTGGTTGTCTCACTCCAATCCCGGCCTCTGTCTTCACATGGCTTTTCCTCTGAGTTTATCGATGTCTAATCTCCCTCTCTTTTCTCTCACAAGGGCACTAGTTACTGGATTTAGGGCCCACTTTCAATCCAGAATGTTCTCATCCTGAGGTCCTTAGTTGTGTCTGCAAAGACCCTATTTCCAAATAAGGTCCCATTCACAGGTACTGGGAGTTAGGACTTGAAGATATCTTTCAGGGGGGACTATTCAATCCGCCATATCAGTCTATCGAATCCCCTGCCTTGCTGCCTTGAGTCAATCGCTTTGAGCCATGCAACTGCGTATTTGCTCACATATGTTCTATGTATAAGCTCCATGTTTCACAGGCTTCATGTTGTTTAAGCTGCTGTAATTAAGGACCGCGCTCTATGCATCACCTGTGGTCACTTAGTGCCTCATGCAGCACAGCGCACACAAGGCACAGTCCCAGGAGGGAATGTCAGGCATCAGCATGGAAAATCCTTGGGTGGGAGAACCTTCCAGATCTCTACATCACAACATGGAAACAGGTAGCCACGTCATCTATGGATAAGTCATTCTTGTGTGTAAGCAAAGGAGAGGGTGTTCTTCCACACAAGAGCGGAAGCATGCTGGGAGTACTGGAAGCTTCTACTACATGCCAGGCCCTGCCACCCATTTCATTTTATTGTTATTTAATTAATGCTTTGTTCATTAAAGTTCAGAGCAGCAGAGGGAAAAAATGAAGTTCCCAAAATAGCTAATTTGCAGTGGATTTTAGCATAACGGGTTGGGGTAGCAAGACTGAAGAAAACAGCTTTTTAAAATTCATCTTGAAAACAATTATTGAAAACTAATCGAGTCTCAAAGTACCACAGGTCTTATTAATCGAATAATTGCTTTTATTGAAAAGTCAAAAACCTAGTACTGTCAGAGAAGCTTCGGTTTTTTGGTATTGTCGTTCACATGGAAAACTTTTAAGCTGAATAATAAAACTGCTTATAACTTTTAGTCCTAAAGTTTCAATGATTTTTTCTTTGGTGACTTCACTTGAGGGAAGTTAAAAATAGTGGAATTAATTCTGAGCACAGCAAAGCCTGACTCAGAATTTCAAAATCCGATTTGCATTTTAAACATTCAAGGGTAAGGACTTTTGTTGATTCGCTTTTGTTTTTTTACTTAGCCCTTGAGGATGCGACGGTAAAAGACAGCACCTTCGACTGCTGCGGTGAGTCCCGTAATTGGAGGCTGAGGGGACAGGATGCGCTTGGGGATTTGCTTGAGAGGCTCCCCAGGGTACCCAGCTTTGGAGGTGTTTTCCAAGCCATGGTTTCCCACAGAGAATGAAGAGTAAATATATCTCAAGTTTAACGCTGTCTTAAAGTGAAGGCCTGATATTTCCTCTTTCGGCCTTTTCACAACTCGTTTTTATGTTTGAGGCTCTGTTTTGTGGATATATGTTATTCGACATATCCCTACTTTAAAATCGCTCCTCTCCTGTTGTGTATTGTCTGAGCTCGTGCAGAAATTCCACCAGCCCAGACACAGGCGGTTTCTTGGCTGTGTGTTACCTGACTGGCCGGGGAAGGGCTGTTGGTTTATCAGCAGCACCCCCTAGTGGCGCTTCTACGCATTTCCTAATTCTAAATAGTTTTAGACATTTCAAGGAAAGGCTAAATTTGATTTATGAACAGTATTTTATTCTGTTTTTCAGGTTGTTAATTTAATTACTCTTATCTCTTGTTCTACATTTCAGTCCTTCCCAGAACACATTTTTCAGGCTTTAAATTTAGGGATGAAGCCTGTAGCTTGGAACAGACTGAGCCCCAGGTTCATGTCAGGATTGAAGGTGTTTTAATAGCACTGAATGCTGAGTTATTGCCAGAAATCTGTGCCAAATCCTTGCACTTGACTTGCTTTTAAACACTTGAATATTTAATTCCAAAATAAACTTTTCTCAAGATTAAAGTATTTTAAATTGCTTTTGTCGTTATTTAATGGTATAGTATTCCTTTTACCTCTATTTGAACTCCCGATATAAATTCTCAAGCCTTCCTCATTAACAACTAAAATATATCTCTTGTGCAACACCTTATAAACTCATATTCAATTCAATTAAATTCTATGTGAAATTATTTGGAAATTAAGTTGCTTGAATGAAAATTTCATATGCAAGAGGTATAGACTCCTCAGAGCAAATTAGAGCTACCGAAGACTTTACATTTCTAAAAAAACCCTCCTCGTTTCAAACCAGAGAAGTAAAACTCAAAATTAATGCATTTCACATGAGCTGAATATCTGGTTTTTTTGGGCTTTGCTCTAACTCTAGGTATTCTGGCATGCTAATGAAACTAATGTTCAAAATGCTTCTTGACAACGTCTTACTTTGGTCATCATAGTTCCCCATTGCTATAACCATTTTTTCATCTGCCCCTCAAGATTTTGCCATTTTTGAATCATTTAGAATACAAGGTCACTCAGAGATCATTTAAAGTACACTTTTGCTCAGCCTGTATTATATATTACTTTTGGAAGGCACTAAATTAATGCTTAGTTGTAAAAATGATCAGACCTAGGGCAATTGGGTTAGAGGCTCAGGGCCTTATTCTTTATGAACCTCAAATACGGTGAGGACCAGGGTTGGAGAGGTAGGGCAGGGAGTCCCAGGCAGCTGCTGAGGAGAAAAGATGGGAGTCACGTGGTGCTAAAAACACTAATTTGCGTTGTATTCAATCTAGTGCACTCAGCTATTCTCCATGCAAAGCAAATTAATCATATGCTGCTGATTAATATCTCTAGTATTCTTATGAACTCATTTTTATTTTCCCTCTGGGCTGACTTTGTTTATTTTTAGAGTTCAGTTTCATGCATTGGGGAAGTCCATCGTGTGATTTGTGCTAGGCAGCTTTGATTTTTTTAAAAATTTAAGTTCTATATTTAAGAGAACTTTTTAATAAGTGTTTGAAAAAAAGATATATATAGGTATTAAATCCTGGGGCCTGCTGAAATGAATTTTGGTATTTTTGACTACTTAGATGAAAGGTGTCAGGGACAGTGTCTCTGGGTCTCTGTTTATCCACATCCATTTGTGAATGTTTGAAGGCTGCTGCCTGCTTAATGCACTCACTCTGGAGATCAGAATTTTTTTTTTTTTTTTTTTTTGAGAAAGAGTCTAACTCTGTCGCCCAGGCTAGAGTGCTGTGGCATCATCATAGCTCACAGCAACCTCAGACTCCTGGACTCAAGCGATCCTCCTTTCTCAGCCTCTCGAGTAGCTGGGACTACAGGTGCACACCACCATGCCCGGCTAATTTTTTCTATTTTTTTTTTAGTTGCCCAGCTAATTTTTTTTTTTATTTTTAGTAGAGCCGGGGTGGGGGTGGGATCTCACTCTTGCTCAGGCTAGTCTCGAACTCCTGACCTCAAGCCATCCCCCGCCTTGGCCTCCCAGAGTGCTGGGATTACAGGTGTGAGCCACCACACCAGCCTTGGACTTGCCTTTTTTTATTCATGCTCCATCTTGTTGCTGTCATGCAGTCTCATGGCTTTCAATATCATCTTTATGGAAATGACTCCCAAATTTACATTTTTAGTCCAGATCTATCTCCTGATTTTCAGACTTGCTCATCCAACTGCCTACGCGAATCTCTGCTTGGGTGATCTCCGCTTGTGGAATATATATCTAAATCTCCTGTTCAAAATGAACTCCTGATCTTCCTTCTAAAAGCTTTCCATTGCTTTATTTTTTCCATAGTCTTTTTTTTTCCTCATAGCTTTTAGTACTTACTCACATATTGCATATTTTACTTCTTTTTCTATTTTTTATTTATTTCTATGTTTTACTTATTTTTGTTTACTATTGTTGATCTCTGCCCTCTGGACTGTAAGCTCTGCGAGGGCCAGGATTTTTTTTTTTCCTGTTTTGAGCAAAATTGTATCTTATTTAAATATCTGGATATAGCTGAACATATAGTGGCAGTCAATAAATATTTGTTAAATTATTAAAAACGTAACGGATGAGTTATGTAACGTCGGTGAAGTGCTTTGGAGAAAGAGATCATAGTCTTGTTCTCTTGTTCTCTTGTTTGGTCCATAATTGGAACCGGGAGCCCCATGTCTCCTCCGTCACTCCACTTTAAAACAATAGCCCTAAACAATACATGTGAATGTCACTGAGGAAGGGACACGGGGTGCAGCAGCTCTAAGAACTGTGGGCCCGTCAGTGGCAACAGTCAGGAAGGGAAGTCCTGCCGCCTGCTCCCTGCGGCCGACTCCGGTAACTTCCATAAACCGGGGCGCGGTGGCAAGTTGGGAGTGTGGCAAGAGGTGATTAGAAAAGTGAGAAACAGATTGGTTTTTATTGATTTGAGAACTAGAATTATTGAATTCTAGCACAGAGCAACGTGAGAATCAGGCTGCGTGGTATTGCTAATTTAAAAATAAGAGCAAATTACTTCATTTTAAAAAAAAGGGCTTTAAATATAAAAAAGAATTCCAGCAAATGGGACAGAGCTTTTTTCCTTCTTACAGCGAAAGGTCGCGGCAGTTCTAATTCCAGGGTCCAATTACCAGACACAGTCACCACACAGAGCAGAATCAACCCAATTCCACTCTCAGGCATTTGCCTCACCTTTAACTAGCTTTGCTATGACTCACTGCAATTTTCTCATCAAAAAGCTAATTTTAGGAGCAAAATGTCAAGAAAAGATGAAAAAGAAGAGCCTGGTTTTGCGGAGGCTGGGACTTTTTAAAAATTTGGGCTGCGCTCATAAGCCGCCTGTCAAATCAGTCACCCCTGGGGGCCTCTGTGCTGTCTGGCTGTGATCCCGGGGACATAAAGTGGGACTGAAAGACAGACGCAGTGGGCCCTTTCCTGAATCTCACATGCAGGACAACACTTCGCTGCAGATGGTCTCTACATTTTGACTTGACCTAATGATTTTTCTTTTTTTTAAATTTTCAGTTGTACGAGCAGACCTGACAAAATGAACATCCAGCACGGTGGCCCCTTAGTGACTGCGGGTGTCCCGTAAGAAAAAAAAAATACTCTTTGTAGGTGGAACCTATGCAGGGAGGGAAAAAAATAGATTTTCATTTTCTAGGCTGATATTTCTGCTTTTCACTACACAAAGGGACCGTTTGTTTAGTTGCCCCAGTGATTGCAAAGCAGCCAGAGGCAGGTTCTGTGCTTGCTCCGTGGACAGCCCTCCGGGGCGGGCGCGTCTGCCCAGCGTCGGAGTCTCAGCAGCTCAGTCCCAGGACGTGTCTTGTAGAGAAAAGAGAAAATCCAAATCCCTTCCGTGTAACTCTGGAGAATCTTATCTTCTTGAATCAACATGAGAATTACAGAAGAGTTAAACGATCACCTTTTGTATTCTTGAAAAACCAGAAGCCGCAGAGCCTTGTCCTCTGAGGTTTGTGCTCAGCCTTTGTCTTCTGGGTCTTTAACCGAATTTGCCCCCTTCCCGGACCCTGTGTGTGTTTGCCCTGCCGATGAGCAAAGATATAAGCTGGTGTCGCCAGTTACCTTTTTAGCCATTTTGCTTCAAGAAATAATCTTTACTTACTACTACTAACCTGTTCTGTGGATGTATGAGAGAAGGGAAATTAAAAAAAATTTTTTTTGAATGTTGCCTCAGTCTTACTGCTCTTTATAAAATCATAAAATCACGTAATTGGGTGGAGGTGTGGATTTCCCCCCCAGCGTTAGATGTTTTTATAGGTGAGTGACCCAAGACCTGGAGGTCTTTTCTCACCATCACCAGTGGTTAGTGGCCGTGTAGACTCTCCTCAGACCCACGGCTTCGTGGTCACAGTCATCTGAGAGTTGCAACTGTCCCTGTACCCTTAGCGTCCCCTCCAGCTATGACGGAAATGCTCTGTCCTCATCCTGTGTGCCAGTCCAGGACGCTTGCCTTCCTCCTTCTCTTCGGATGTGACCACTGGGATGCCCTGCGGCATTTTGGGAGGGTTCGTGTGCATGAGTGTAGGGGACCAAGGAGGCCGGAGAGGCTTAGAATGGTAGCCGTGAGTAGTGGCTAGCTATGAAAAAGAAGAACAATTTATAAAATTGAGAATATAAAGAATAATTCCCATCACTCGTAACTCTGACCGTAGATGGGCCTTGCACTATTGATTTTAGTGACAAATTATGTTTAAAGTGTCAAAATTTTTCATGAAGGGAAAAGCTAGAGATTATTATTTTTTATTTCCAGAAGAGTTAAAAATGTGACCAATTAAGGCAGATTAATTCCAATTTTTTCAATCCAGTTTTTAATTTAAAATGAGGACTTCTTCCAATGGTGGTGTGAGAAAGCATTTAATAAATCGTAAGATTAGAGCACATTGCTTTTAGTATACTATTCCTAGTCAACAAATTAGGAAAAATTGAACACATTAACACTCAAACTTTATTCTAATGAAAATTTTCAGGTAGAAACAGTAGACAGTACTAAGAACCTACAAATAAACAAAGAATTTTCAGCTTGCCATCTTGGAAAATTTTAATGAACAGACACACTTCATGTCTATTATTAGCACACAAACACTGCCAGTTTCTTTGCTTTTGAAATATGCTATCATTTACAAAAGTTTAATGTTTTAATATGAAAATTCCACATTACATCTTCATCAGCATTAATAAATCACTAGATCTATTAATACCAGGGAAAGCATTGCAGAAATGCAGGAAAAAATAGCTGCAAGATTTTTCTTCTTTTTGTGCTTTTGGAAAATTCCTTTGAAAAATATATTCAAAATAAAATATTATACATCTGCATGACACTTTTTAGTAACTCAAATGTTTGTATTATATTACATCACTTAATCCTTATGACAACACCATATGTCTTGGAGGGAGAGAGCTGATATCATTTTACAGGTGAAGACTTCATCAAGGGCACACGAGTAGCAAGTGAAAATTCAGGGTTTGCATGAAGGTTTTTATAGATGCTGGGTCTGAATTCTTTCCATAACGTTACAGTGATGCTTTTCCACTTTTATCCATAAAGTGTCTTTACTTGTTTACAAAATATTCATAATGTTGGAGTGCTTGTCGCTCCTGGGGTCACATGTTGTGGTTCTATTTGGACCGCAGACCCTGTGAATATAACAATAACCACATGCACCCTTCTGTCGTCCCTGTCTCTGGGTTCAAGGCAGTAATGCATCACCGTGAATTAGTAGTAACCCTGATTTTATCTGGCATATTTTTACAGGACTGCGAGCCTCTGAAAAAAGTAAAATGGTAAAATAATGTTACAGGCTGGTAAAGTTTTATTTTATCTGCAGGGCTGCCATAAAAAGTGTACTTTGGTTTCTGGTACTCCCCTCTCCTTGGAATGAGCAATGTATGCGCGTTCAGTTTTTGTGGAGATGACTTTCTCTTTGGAAACAGCCCAGTCTATTTATTTGAGCACTTTGGCGACAGGTGTTAGTCTTTTGCTGGCAGCACGCCCAGGGAGAAGAAATCCCGCGGCGCCCGGGCTGCGGAGTAGCTGCCTCCCCGGGATCCGGCCAGGCCCCGTGGTCGTCTAGGCCCAGTTTACCTTCCAGTCGACCAAGAACCAAAGTAAGATCAGCCAACGGGGCAGTGTTCTCCCAAAGCGTTAGAAGCTTCCCTGAGCAGTAGTGAAATAGCCCGGGCCTTTGGTTTTCTGCGGTGGTGATCATTTGTTCCAGCTGGGGCCGTGTGACAGCGGGTTGCGCTCCCAGAGCAGGGCCGGGGCGCAGAGCGGGTTCTCCAGATGGAAGGCGGGCAGAGTGGGGCCCGCTGGCGGATTTCGCAGGAATAGATTTTACTTTGCGGGGGGTAAGTGACGCCAGCGGCAAATTGATTCTAATATTTTTGGAAACTGATATTGTACCAACGTCCAGGACTAATTACTAGTGTCGAGTGTTATGAGATAACTAGCACATATTTTAGAGGATGGTGTTACATTCCTACTTCCTTTTACTGGGACTCCGTGTCTTCCTTTTTAAAAACACCCAAGCTATTACTTTTTTCATTTCAAGAGGAATACATGCTTATTATTGAGTACTTGACGAATACAGATAAATATAACCGAGAAAGCAAAAATCAGCCATAATTCCATGAAGGAGAGGTAACTGCTGTTAATATTTTGGATGTATTGTCTTCTAACATTTTTGAAGCATTGTATTATTTAATATAATATTCTAGATACACCACATACAGAGATATTAGATCTTGATTCTTATTAAACAATTTAATGAAGATATACATGATAATATCCTCATGTTGTAAATGTACAAATTCATTTACTTTTTTGTGCCATTTTTGGACATTTTGGATAAATGGAGTCACACAGTGTGAAGCCTTTCACGTCTGGCTTCGATTACTTAGCATATGCGTTTGCAGATCTTCCATGTTGTAGCATGAGTCAGTAGTTTATTCATTTTTATTGCAGGATAGTATTCCATGCATAGATATGACACATTCTGTTTACCATTCACTATGAACATTCATGCACGCGTGTGTGGACACCTGTTTTCATTTCTGTTGGGTAAAATCCTTGGAGTTGAATTGCTGGGCTGCATAGCAAATTTATGTTCAGCTTTTTCAGAAATTGCCAGACTGGGCATGGTGGTTTATGCTTGTAATCCCAGCACTTTGGGAGGTCAAGGTGGGAGGATCACTTGAGGCCAGGAGTTCAAAACCAGCCTGGGTGAGACCTCCTCCCTAAGAGGGGAAAAATTAGCTGGATGTGGTGGCGTTCGACTGTAGTCTTAGCTACTCAGGAGGCTGAGGCAGGAGGATCCCTTGAGTCCAGGAGTTTGAGGGTGCAGTGAGCTATGATTGTGCCACTGTACCAGCCTTGCAGACAGAGTGAGACCCTCTCTCTTAAAAAAAAAAAATCCAAAGTGGCCGCCCCATTTTACAGTCCTACGATCAATGTGTGAAGGTTCAAGTTTCTCCACATCCTTGCCAACACTTGTTACTGTCTGTTTTTTTGGATAATAGCCATTCCAATGTATGTAGTGGTTCTCCGTGAGGTCTGAATTTGCGTTTCTTTAATGAGTAATGATGTGGAGCATCTTTTCATGTGCTCGTTCATATATCTTTAGTGAAATGTCTGTTCAAATCTTTTGCCCAGGGATGGGGAACCTTTTCATGTTGGAAGGTCGAATTAATTTAGCTGTGGTCAAATAAGGCTGCATTTAAGAAACTTCAATTAGATTACTTAAAAATGTACATTATGTTGTAAAAATCTAATTACTATGTACTTAATAATTTTAAAAAATGAAAACTATTTGTTAATTTTAAAGTTCACTAAACTTTTAATGACTTTGTTGCGTCTGCTTTTTGTTGGAAAGCATTTGAATATTTGGTTGCAGCATGGCAGTCTGCAGTTTCAGTTGATCCTCTAGATGGGTCATTTGTGACCTTAAGGGCGTCTTGATTTGGGTTAGGTAGGAGAATGTAGATTGGTAGCAATAAGTGGTTGAAAAGCAAGAAAGCGTTTTTTGGGCATGTTGCTGAAGGCAAGGGTATTCTACTGCATTTTTCCATATTTCAGTTGGATCTTTTTTAAAGGCATCAAACAATGACTTTAAAATGTCATCTACTGAGAGTTCAATCAATTCATCTGTAGCCTTTAGGCGCCTTGGTAATGTCAACTAGGTGAGGCCGAAATGCTAATTTGAGTGTGATGTCATGATTCTCAAAGTCAGTGAACCTTTCATTGTATTCTCCAATTAATAGGTCTGTAACAGTTGTGTATTCTTCAAATGATTTGCATATATTATCCTGCTCATCAATGACTTTTGCTAGCTGGGGAAAATGTTCATCTGAAATTTCCTTTTGAAGAAGTGTTTGAAAAAAAGATAGCTTTTTTCAAAATGTTTGGATTTTTGGACACATACCATATATAGATTTAGTTTTTCCTTGCACAGAAGTATTCAAGTTGTTTTGTTTTGACATATCACACAGAAATGCTGCATTCCTAGAGAAATCTTCTTTCAATAATTCACATTGCTTATTCTGTTCTTCATAAAATTTAACTATCTGTTGTTGCAGAGATAAAGTTTTGGCTAACACCTGTCCCTGTGGTAGCCAACACACTTTAGAATGATATGGCAAATCCACACTGAATACCTCACTGTTCAATTTTTGCATGTTATGAAACTGATGATGCCGTGTTGCATTTGCACAAATATAGTTAACAATGCTTATAAAGTATTTAAGTGACTTTAAAGTGTCACTTAAAATAGTATCTTTAGCACAGGCATTTTGCTGATGCAAGATACAATGAAAAGAAATGAGAACATCTGGATCCGTTAATACTTTTTTTTAATCTGTGCAACAAACCCTTCATGTTTTCCTGCCATGGAAGGTGCACCATCTGTACATACACTCACTAAATTTACCAAGTTCAGTCCAACTTCACAACATTTATTTTGAAAGTTGCTGAAGATACCTATTCCTTGTGTTCTGTTTGCAAGAGTGCCCAAAGCGAGTAACTCTTCCTAACAAAAAAAATCTCCTGTTATGACCTGAATGAAGCATAAAACCTGCACTGAGTCAGTAGTATCAGTTGATTCATCCAAAGGGATTGAATAATATATATTTTCCTTTTGAAGTACTGTCTGAAATTCTTTTAAGTTTATGGGTAATTCATACTGCTGATCAGTTATGGTTCTCTTTGAAAGAGGCAGTTGGTACTTTGAAACATCATTGGGGTCTAAGCATCCTACACCTTCGACAAGGCATTCTTTCACAATTTCTACACCTCTGTATGGCTTCCCTTTTGTCCTGAATATATAAGCTACTTTATAAGTTGCTTCAGTGGCATTATTTCCAGGTCCTATTACTGCTTGAAAGAATTGTCTTTGCTTTTGCTTTTCATCTTTAATTTCTGCAATACAACCTTTTGCACCTCTCCCTCTAATTTAAAATATTTGTGGTCCTTATGAGTGTTATAATGCTGATGAGCCTTGGATTTCTTTAATGTTGATATTGTAGTATCACAAAACAAGCAAATCATTTTATCTTTAGCACAAACAAGATTCTATTGCAATTCCCAATCCTCATTAAAAAAATGTTTTCTTCCTTCAGCATTCTCTTGGTCTTCTTTGACATGTTGGGCTATTAAGCAGACAGAATTAAAAAATACTGTTGAGCTGTGCAACTATTCTACTTCAAACAGAAACACAGTGCACCGTTGTCAGAAGCTTGTAACACACTAGTGTACTCGACCCCCATAAACTCTCGCCAACCAGCCTCATGCAGTAGCGGCATCAGTCAGGTGGGGGAAATTAGAACTAAATCATGAGCGTAGCAGCCATCAGTTTAGCCCTTATGGCTAATTGATGTTCTAATTGTGCCAGTCAATCTGGGAGGATTATTTCATTGAAGCTTATTTTATTCTTTGGTATTTTAAATACATTCATTTAAAAAATAAAATAAAAACATAGAAGACACACAAAAAGGTGTTAATAAAAATAAAAGGATTTGTTCTATAAAATTTGGATTCTGTCAAAAGATCACACTAGAAGGCCACATGCAGCGTTAAGCTGCAGGTTTCCCACCCCTGCTTTTACCCATTAAAAAAATTGTTTTCTTCTTATTAAATTATATGAGTTTCTTATCTATTTTGGATACAATTCCTTTATCAGATGTATGATTCAAAATTATCTTTTTCCCAGTTTGTGGCTTGTTTTTTTCATTTTCTTCTTGCTATCTTTTGAAGTGCAAAAGTTTTTAATTTCAATAACATACAATTAATTTCTTCTGTTATGGAACATACTTTTGGTATTGTATCTGAGAACCAAACTAGGGTCACTACAATTTTCTCTTATGTTTTCTGATAGAACTTTTATAATTTTAGATTTTACAGTAATATGTATAACCCATTTTAAATGATTTTTGTGTAAGGTATGTGTTAGAGTGTCTACTTTTTTCTGCATATGGCTATACAATTACCCCAGCACCTCTGTTGAAATGTCTTGGCACCTCTGTCAAAAATCAACTGGCCATTAGTGTAAAAGTTTATTTTTGAACTTAAAATTCTGTTGCATTGATTTATGTTCCTGTGTTTATGCCAGTACTACTCTCTCTTGTTTTCTGTGACTTTAGAGTCATTTTGAGATTGGGTAGTACAAGTCCTCTAACTTTGTTTTTCCTTTTCAAAACTTTTTTGGCTGTTTTAAGTCCTTTGCTTTGTGAAAACACACTTTTTAGGATCAGCTTGTCAATCTCTACAACGTACCCCGCTTTCGTTTTGATAGGAATTTCATTGAATTTACTTATTTTATCAGAGCATTTTCTCATGTTTTCATAATTCTAATACTTTTAACTGGGATAGTTTTGGGGCATTTTTGGTGGGAAGAAGGAGGTTGGAATAGATTATCTTTCAGTTTCCCTTTTAATTTTAGAATTCACTCAATAATTGGCCTATGATACCTATGTCAGAGAAGATGGGCCTTTGCAATTGAGAAACTTGTGGCTACAAATTTGTCAGTTGTGAAATCTTGCTGAGTTCTCCCTAGCAGATCCCAGGGGTAGCTCGGACAAGAACGAGTGGCTGAGGAAATCCTGGAGTCTGGCGGTCTCACTGATGGGTCAGTCAACACCGGGAGTGATTACTCCTTATGCCACCAACAGCGCAGGTTGCCAAGAGGACTCTCAGGGTGACACAGACACATGCTGCATTACTCGCTGGGCTGGGCAGTTAGCAGTTGCTGTCGGGAAGGCACCTGCCAGACTCTGGCGGAAAGAGCATCCTGCCGGTTCCGACAACAAGCTGTGTCAGAGACTGTGCGCCCACGGGATGCTGCCCAGGGAGCCCGTGAATCGACCCTCTGGCTTCTTCCGGATCGAATGGTACACGATGGGTTTACAGCCCTCCTTTCTGATGGTGTAAGGTTAGAGGCAGTGACCTTGGGAGAGTTTACACTCAATTTAATTTTTATGGTTTCATGAAATGGGAATTGTTTTCTGCCAGTCAATAAAGCAGCAGGCATCCTGCTGTATAATGGATGTGATAGACTGTCACTGTTTGTTACCGCCGTTCAGCGGCAGGGTAGTCTTACTGGTGGGGATTTTGGAACTCCAGGACTTTTGCCAGCCTCAGGGCTAATTCTTTATCCATGTCAGCATTAATGCTGTTACATATAACAGGTTATGGCCACTTCAGAAGGAAGGGAAAGTTCAAAGTCTCTGAAGTTAAAAATGCACCAAAAAGGAAAGGAACCGAGAGAACCAGAGACCTGAACCAGGGATCTGAGCTGTCAGGACTTTCAGCGGAAACATGTCTGAAATGTAAGCCAAGCAATCAAATGTTCCAGGAAGTAACGACCGCAGCAACGTAGCAGGTAAAAGCAACATGACTGAAGAATTCAGCTACATCACAGAGGAGAAGCACAACGCTTCAGGCAAAAATCATTATTAGTTTAGAGATGGAAAAAATGATCAATCGTTTTCTCTGCACGTTATGAAAAAAAATACAACACGTCCTAAATATTCCCAATTCCCAATTCCCCGTCCAGATTGAGGAGAAGTCCCATTGAAATTTATGCGAAAGGACAGGTTACAAAAGGAAGCCTAGCTTGACGTTGGAGGGCCATAAAGACTTCCTCATTATCCTAGTGTGGTGTAATCTGAAAGCGATTGTGCTTTCTCGGTCAACGACCAATGAATCAAGGGCAACTAAATGGCCTCAGACGGATGAGGATGACAGTCCCAGGTCATGTTGAATAGAGGAAACAGAATATTCACAGAAGAATTGCTTCCTCGAAGGTGATGTATAGCATCGAAGAAGACTGTGGTCAAATAAGTCTGGTAATGCTAATGACCAGAGCACATGTGTGTGTGTGTGTGTGTACATGTGTGTGTGTCTGTGTATGTGTACATGTGTGTGTCTGTGTACGTGTGTGTCTGTGTACGTGTGTGTCAGAGAGAGACAGAGGAAGGGGTAGGGAAAGGGTCTCCACTTATTCTTTAAGTCTGTATTCATAAGCCTAAGTTAGCCTGGGACGATGATGGCTATTATTAGTTTTGAAGGGACACAAACATTCAATCCACAGCAGAGGAAGGCTGGGCGATTCACTTCTACTTCTGCTCACCCTAACAAATGGAATTACCATTTAGCAAGAACTACTCTATGGCAGCAACTATAACGAAGACATTAGACCTGAGGCCTGAACATCTCAAGTGGGTCTTGTGTATCGTCTGAGTACTAAGAGGCGGAGCAGGCGAATCATCTGGGCTCATCTGGCTGCAGCTGGTTCCAGGATCACCTGAATGCTTCTCACACATTCAGCTTCCTGGTCCAGCTCCCTGGGCATTCTGGTTCTGTGGGAGTGGAAAGAACTCCAGGAACTGGTATTTCTAACAAGCGTCCCAGGTGCTGCTAGGGCAGGTAGACAGTGAACTTTCCCGTGTTCTGCCGTATAACCCTGTACGTTGGGGTCTCAGCTACCTCAAGCTTCTGAGAGCTGGGTCCTCTAATGCCCTTCACTTCTTTCTGGTGAAGGGCATTGACTTCCACCTGGCTTTGGCGAGGCTAGATGTTAGGGTCACGTGCAGACTTGGTAACCACCGTGATGGTTTACTTCCTTACACTGTTCCTTGAATCTCCTTTCTGCCAGTCAGTCCTGGCCCCTCAAGATGGTGGCAGGGTCCCTGTGGTCCTTCTCATTGTCCCTCTCCACCCCAGCCTTCCTAGAGTTGGCCATTCTGGCTCCTCTGCTCCCCCAAGCTCTACTAGATTGCACTAGGAGCGCCCCGGACCTTCAGGCCTTCCTCCAAACTCTGGCCAAGCAGGCGGCAAACTTTATTCTTGTCGTCCTCGTCTCTGAGCATGGCCTATCGCTGGGGTCTTGCTGCCCAGGGTCAAATTTCCCAACTGAGAGCTGCCCATCCCTCTGACTCTGAGTATTGCCTATAAAGAGATTTTATTTTTTTCTATTTTAAAAAGATTTTTATTTAATAATATTGAACAAGGAAAATCATGTGTGGATCCTGGCACCTGGCATGCCAATAACAAATAAGGCCAAAGTGAAAGTAAAAGGAATATTCTGTGAAATACAATTATTTCTAACAATCCACCTGCAATAAATGTAGAGAGACTTTTGCCCCATCCCCAGCTCTCCCAGCAGATGCACGTTGACTGTAAATAGGAATCTTGATCTCGTCATCTCCCTAGCAACTTCCAGAATTGTGACAGAGACCAGAGTGGTCCTTGGACCGCTCAGCCGGCTCCTGAGCCGTATTTAGTTCCTGCATCTCTGTGCTGCCTGGTCTCTCACCCTGTCCTGCTTATTGTCTATCCTACCCTGTCACCTTTCTGCCTGCGTCAGAATCTTTCCCAGGCTAATGTTCTGATGCGTAAGTTGGGTTACTTCTCCTGTTTACACAGTTACTCTGGCTTATTCCCAATGAACAGATTTGGCTGCCTTTAAAAAGCGATTTTTCTGTTGCTCATGTTTATTAATTCTCCAGAATCTTACTCTCCCAAGTTATCAAGCAGTTATTTCTTTTATTGTTCTAGTTTTGTGGCTGGGTAATCTTTAGTTTGCAAACCCCAAGTCCAAATTTCTAGCTCACACTTTCATATTGCAAAGAAATCCTTCTTATTGATTTTGTAGTTTTACATTTTGAAATACAACATCCTTGTCATAATTTTAAAGATGAAGGATATTAAAGAAGAAATAAATAAAAAGCCATTTCTTCTTATCTCATCCACACTCCAGATGGGATCATTTTTAGAAGTTTGATGTTTATCCTTCCAAACCTCTTCCATGCATATTCAAATATGCCAGTTTATAGATATTTACAAACATAACATCCCATTAGTTTTTCTAATGCATATGTTTTACTTCATTTTGATTGAAAGTAGTCATCTCTAACTTTTATATATCTAATGCTTCTAGCACAGTAAATTCTTAATAAAGGGTAATAGTAATGATTGTTATTATTACAAGTTTTACATGAAGAAAACATACTGCAGTGTATGTAAAATTGCTGCAATCAAAACAAAGCCTAGGTAAGGAAGGGTCTTCTAATCCAGTGGGCCTTAACCATGGCTGCACATTGGAATCACCTGGGAGCCGTGAAAACTACTGCGGCCTGGGTCTCAGCTTCAGCGATGCTAATTGAATTGGTCTGGCATATATCCAGGACATGGCGAGTTTTAGATGCTCCCCGGTTGATTCTAATGTACGGCCAAGATTGAAAACCACCGTTCTAAACAGAAGGCCCAAAAGAAAGATTAAGGACTGTCAATGTTAAAATGCAAAATATATTCAGGTCCTGTCCCTTGGAAAAAAACTCATTTTCTTAATTAAAGACTTTTGACAGTCACATGACTCCTCATGGTTTTTTTTTTTCCTTTGGGAAACAACCAGCGAACCCAACCACACCAAAACACCCCAGGATTCAGGTCGATGTCTTTCCGAAGGTATGACTGTCAGTTCGTGGTGGAGCAAGAATTCCCCTGCAGGTCTGAGAACGTATCTGTGCCTTTTCTGCTTCTCCGGGCTGTGTCAGGCACAGGCATGAAGCCTGGTGGCCCCTCCCGCTTTTCTTCAGCATGAGGCAGCACTGGGCAGAGACGGAGGGAGTAGAAGGTGGGACGGGGGCTCATCTGTTAAGGCCAAATGTCAACAGCGTGTCGATAAGGAAGTAGTAAATAAGGAAAGGAAAGAAGAGTTGGAATTGGGATGGGAGAGCGTGGCTGGGGTGGCACCAGGCTTCAGTGACGCCCGTCTCAGATGGCGAGCCAGCATCTTGCAGAGGTCTGTTTTCAGTCGGGCCATGTTAGCATCCAGTCCCACGGCCCTCTGCTTCCACGTCGGAAGTGACCCGAGCTAGTCACTGGACGGGCAGGCTCCAAGTTAACATGAACATTCAGGCAGGGCTCGCACCAGCGACGGGGGTGCATGCAACAAAGGAAGGCTTCCACGGCCCTTAGTGGGGCAACGCTGTACGGGGCTCAGGAGTTCACAGTCCTGTTCTCTTTAGGTGAAGGACAAATGCAACCAACTATACATTCAGCCATAAAACTTTTGGAGAGGTTAAATCATACTCTCAGAGGGTTAGAGGTAGTAGCTTTTGCAAATAGTCAAGCGCCTAGTTGTGCATTTATAACCATTTATTTGGGGTTTGGACAGGGAGAGGGTGAATGTGCTCCTTCTGGATACCACGTGCATGAAAGAGCCACTGGTAACCGACATCTGCTCCCGCACGTGAAGGGAAGGGACAGCCTCCCTGGACGCTCTCACACTGGGCAGAGGCATTTCATCACTGAACATTCCCTGGGGATTCTAAAAAGAATGATTCTTTGTTCTTTAACAGAATCAGAATAAAGTAAAATGCTAGAGGTTCAAAACTAGGATTTTGTATGTATACATTAGTGTGCATGAATAATTTATTTAAAATCTATTTTGTGGATTGAGATATTTTCCCCAATTTCACTCAAGAATTTTTACTGAAATCTGGTTGAAATGATAAAGAATGAAAAGATTGTATTCTTTTTCTCTGCAGCCGATTCTTACGGAGGTGCAAACAAAATGCCCACGTGTCATGCCTGACGTAAACTGAGGACTCCCCTGGGAGCCTCAGATGGTTTGCTAAACTTTGGTGCTTGGGAAATCCTGCAATACTACCTTACTCTGAAATAGTTTGTTGCTGCCGATCGTGATAACATCGCAAAAGTTGGTGACAGGGAAGGGCCAGTTTGTCGAGAGGTCCTGCCAATGAAAAGGAACCTACTTGTCTTATTTAAGTCCCAGTGGCAAGATACAGCTGAAGTCTGGCCTGGCCCCAGGTATAATTACAAGACTTGATTCAGTTACAGACCCGAACGAAGGAGAGGGTCAAGCTTGCCCGCGGTCCGCAGTCAAAGCGGTGAATTCCCAGAAAGCTCAGATTCAATTACGTGGGGGAGGCCTCTGCCAGGGCCAGTTGTGTTACTGCACTTTTGAGACTCCCGTCTGCGGCAGAATGCCCGCTGGCAGTTACGGCTGACAAACTAAGCAGGAGTTTCCTGCTCTGGAGGGAGCAAAGACTTCTGCCGCCGAGAGCCACCCTTGGCAGCCACCACTGGCAGGTGGAACTCCCGAGCTACTGCGCCAAGCTGGAGGTCATCTGGCAGCAGCTCCTGATGACCGGGGCTGCAGCCAGTATCCGATCCAATTCCCTCTCTTTTTGGACTGATTCAGAAGACTCCGGAGAACCGGGTGAGTTGGCTCTTAAGATGGCAGGAGTCCTTGGGAAAATGACATGAAAAACACTGGCAGCTAGAAGAGGGGATGGTGGTTTAAACGCCGCTCACACTGCACTGATGTGGCTTTGACAATAAAGACAGGATTACAGCTCTCAGGATTAGGATAGGATTAATCTGGTTCTTTCTTCAATATCGAAGACACAAATGTCCTGAAGGGAAAACTGATGCTCTTTTAAATAATTAAAGCTAATCATTCCATAGAATTATAATTCTGATAAGGAGATCATCTTTTGTGAGTCAGATGATTTGGAAGGAATTCGTTCCCTGACCAGCTTAGCTGCATGATTAATGTAAACGTCTCTCAAATTGCCGCTAGTGGCAACGAGGCGGTACCAACTTAAGGGGCACTGAGTTCTGGCTGACGTGCGATATCAGAGTTTGGGAAGTGAGTTTCGTGTTTACAACTTAGATTACTGATGAAATACTAGCTTGGAAGTGTTCCTGGTTATTAACCTTTGAAGAAAGGGAACTCATCAACATTTTATTAAACCTATTTTCCTTAATGTGGTCTTCTTATTTACTAATCATTATTTAGCTTTTGCATTTCACCGCGGGCAAAAGTTTAGGAGCATTTTGTGCCTATTCTCTTCTCCATCTTAACAAGCAATCATCATTGATATTTAAGATGCTAAAATCTATAGAGAGAAAAAGGATGCTGTAGCCTCAAATCTCTATTATTTTTGGAACTAGCCTCTAGATGAAAAAAAGGATAGTATTGATTAAGGGGCCATTCTCGATGAAGATTCTAACTGTGGAAGTTCAGGACCCTGAATCTTAAATTATGTGGTCGGTAATTATGGTGGCCATAGGGAGGGGGACACACGTGTGGGGGCAAACTGAGGAAAGGACTTCTGAGTGAAGGGACATGGGACACTGGTATTATAATGAATGTGTAAGATTTTTAACTTTGGAAACTGACAGACTTGGGTTCAAATTTTGTGTGTGTACTGGCTGTGCGACCCTGGCTGAATTAGTCAACCACAGTAAGCCTCAGTTTCCTCATCCCTAAAATGGGGACAAGGAAAGTGCCAATGTTATATGATTACCATGAGGATTAAATGCTAACGTTCCTGCGAAATTGGATATTCTAAATAAATGTATGCAACTGTTGGGGGTGAAATGAGGAGTCAGAGGAAGTAGGCACCAGGTAGAAGGAGAACATCGATTTTTGACAAGGGCTGACTCTAACAGTCCTTGGAACTTCCAAGACATTTTAAAAGAGGATTCAGGAGGAGCTTGCCCTAGAGATATACTATGTGAGGCTAAGGAGAAAATGCATTTTACTGGCCCAAGAATAACAGGGTACAATTTATGGATTACATCAAATTTGGGTGCTGGTAAAGGCAACAGTGTATCATAAAGTCTTACATCTGCATTATACTGTTCACAACTTCTTTTCTCTCTTGCATTTTTGGCACTGACTCTCCCTTGAGTTTCAGCTATTTTAATTTAGATTTTCTCTAGGGAGATTAGAGGATTGTGCTAAATGTTGTTGGTGGGGCTGGGTTGAGCTTTCCTGGCAGAAAAAAGAGTATGAGCTAAAACACAGAGACATGATTTACTGAAGGTCACAACTAGTAAGTGGCAGAGTGAGATCATGTCAATGTATGTCTTGCTTCATGAATGGATGAGTGAATAAATGAGTTATAATTTATATACAATGCTTTCTTTCACTCCAGAACACCTATTATTCCTTATTTTCAGTTTTCTTAATATCAAGAATAATTTTTTGCAATGCCCAATTAATTTGCAATTGAAACCAATCAATTCATTGATTCAATTATTATTTATTGAGATTTTACTAGGTACATTGTATAATGTCTGTGTATACGGCAAAGATGAATAATATAATGGACAATGTTATTTCATAAAGATGACAAGACATATACATAAATGGCAGTGGTGGGAACAACCATATTTTTACCTTCGAACAGGGATTGTTATCTAGGGGCTGTAGGTTAGCCACACTGCGTGCATTGCAGTGTGCACGCAGTGGGCCTTTCCCACACGGAGCCCTCCTCGCTCTTTCTCCTCCTCGGAAGCTGGCTGTCTGCTCCTTCTGCCGTTTTTGGTGGGGCCTTTCCAGATCACTCCTGTCAGCTGTTTCCTTTCTGGTACTGTATCATTGTGCTCTGCTACTTTCTTTTATAGCACTTTTTCCATGTTATAATTTTTGTTTACTAATTTACAGTTTCTTTCACCTACCAAATTATACATCCCACGAGAGGAAGAACACATCAGTTTTTTTCATTACCTTGTACTTCTACCCAGGGCTTAGAACATTGCACAAGCAACAGTGTTTGCAAATGTATCTTGAGTGACTAAATGAACGATTTAGCACCTGATTGAATGTGGGAAGTGAGGCATCCTATGGGTCAGGGCAGGACTCTTTGAAATGCATTCTTCTCAGTGTTGTGCTGGTAGATTGGCATCCCCACCACACCTCTTTGCCCCCAAAGCCCTGATTTATAGCGAAAATACATGTAACTCTACTGTGGCCGCTTTCAAGCTGCCAATGGGATCGACGTCACAGAACTTGGCTCAGCACTGCACTGAGTCTTCCTAGCCCTGGTGGTCTCCAGTGGTCTAACAGTTGTGCCTCCGGGGGTCTGGTAGTTTTGGAGGAAAAAGTTATAAAACATCCCATCAATATTTCACATATTTGCAATTTATGCTTCCTTATGATTTTCGTAGAAGTGTCATTGCATTCTTAATGTTTAATAGGAAATGTTCTTAATGTTCTTAATAGTTTTATTCTTAGAAGCTGGGCATGAACTGCATGAGTTGCATTGGGGTCTGTCTTGTCTAACTTCCAATTGACATGATGCATCTTAGCCAGCATATTTCCAGATGATTTGCATGGTATTGTTTAGATTTATTAAATTTGCATGTTGGATTATTAGCAGTGTGCTGCATCATACTTATAATTCACAAAAAGTGATCAAAGGCTTAAAAATGTTTCATTGAAGAATAAAGGTAGTGATGAAAATAGCAACACATATGTTAAAGTTAAAATAATTTCATAAATGCAAATAGTAAATGGGCCTCTAGTTGAATATGGAATTCGAATCTACATATA
>CAUYSK010051952.1:0-13616 GCA_963575035.1 Avahi laniger | reverse complement strand
TTTTTTTTTTCTGTAGAATTCAGGTGGAGAAGAGAGATGCTATTTATTGGATGTTCCCACAGACCTTAAAGTCTTGGTAAAGTATTTTCTGAGGCTGTCCTGTGCTTAACCTGGGCTGCATTTGTCCCGGGTGCAACACGTGTCTGAGCCCCAGTGTGGAGTGTATCCAGCTAGATGTTCATGTGTGTTCTGCAGCATGGTGCTGGTGGGGCTTGATAAAGGCTGATGCAGTTTCACTGAGGCTTGAAGGAAGGACAGAGTGTGGATAGAAATAGAGGACAGGATGCAAAAAACCTAGAGGCAGGAAGCTCAGGGAGTGTTCAGGAGGGTGTGTAAAGCCAGCTGGTCTTGAGTGGAAGCCTCCGGCGGGGACGTGATGAGAGGAGAGTCTGAATCGAGGTAGATAGGGCTTATCCACTAGTGAGCTTTCTCTCCTCTGCCCCAGGATCATTCAACATCTTCGCTCATCTTCCTTTGCTGGGTGGGAACAGGAGTCCTCTATGCCCCTCGAGGCCCACCATCCTATCCCCTGCCACCTCCTCCAGGATCTTCGTCCCTTTCACATCCCATTTTATGAGAAGAGCTACTCTTACTGAGCATCTAACTGTGCTTGACACTTTCTATGGATCATCTGTTTTATCTTTATAGCAACAACCTATAACACAGGTAATATTCTCACTCTGTCAGGGAAGAAACAGAGGCACCAAGTGCATGGGCAGCCGCCCGAAGTCCCATTGCTGGGCTTCAAGCCCAGGCCAGAGCAAAGCTCCTAATAACTGCGCTACAGCTTCCTCCTGCTTCCCCTGCATTTCCTTCTTGTTTCCCACTTCCCTCCTGCAGACACACACACTCACATCTCCCTTCTCCTAAGAAACAACAACTTCCCTTAACTGCCCCGTCTCCTCATGCTCCCCTTCTGCCCCTCTCCCTCCCTTTCCTACCAAACCCCTAGAGGAGTCTGCTTAGGGCCACCCCTTCCCCATCCACCATCACTTCTGCCTTGCTCCCGGAAGGTGCCATGTTCTACAATGGATCGCTCTTTATTCCTGCTTTTGCAGTTGTCCTGTAGCATTTTGACTATTTCTACCATTCGTCTTCCTTCTGTCCTTCTCCGCTCTTGGATTTCTTTAAAGTCAAACTTTCAGGTTCTTCTCTCTGTCTGATCATTCGCCCTCTTTCTAAAGCTTCCCTTCCTCATCAGCGGCTCACCCAGGGCTTGTACTAGGGAGCTGAGTCCTGATGGCACCTTGTCCTTCCTGCCAGCTGGCCCTGACTCACAGCTGTTCCACACTCAGGGGCCAGCCCGCCCCTCGTAGGCAGATGGCTTTCAATGGTTCCCAACCATCCAGAGAATCAATCTGAATTATTTATTTTTTTATTCATGATCCTGGTGCTCGATAAAAACGTGTTGAATGAATGAATGTAACCCAAACTTACCTATCTAATTTTGTCTCCAGGTCTTTGTTTTCATACACTCCATGCTTCAGCCAAACATAACTATTTCTGTTCTCCGGGTACACTCCATGGCTTTGTTCTCTCAATGACTGTGCTCATTTCGGCTCCTCCATCTGGCATATCATGGTCCCCTGATCCTTAAAGGCTGAGAACAAATGCCTCCTCCTTCAGGAAACATCCTCTGATTCATCTCTTTCTTCTTGCACTTTCTTACAATGTATATATTGGGTCTGTTATCTATTGCTGCTAACAAATTATCCCTAACTCAATAGCTTTAAACAGTAAACATTTATTACCTCACAATTTCCATGGATCATAAATTTGGGAGAGGCTTAGCTGGGTGGCTCTGTCTGAGGGTCTCTATTGAGGTTGCAGTTGGGATTTTTGTCAGGCCGCTGTCATCTGAAGGTTTGACTGGGGCTGGAGGATTATCTTCCACAGTGGCTCACTCCCGTGGCTGTTGGCAGGAGGTCTCAGGACCTCACCGCATAGACCCTCTGTAAGGCTGCCTGGGAAGCCTTAAACATGGCAGTTGGTTTCACCCAGAGTGAGTGATTCAAGAGGGAGCAAGGAAGCCACAATGCTTTTTATGTCCTAGTCTCAAGTGTCACATACCCTCATTTCTGTCATATTCTGTTCATTAGAAATAAATCACTAAGTATAGCCTACCTTTTAAAAAGGGGATTTAGGCTCTGCCTTTTGAAGGTGGAACTATCTAAGAAATTGTAAACATATTTTATAACACCACATGTATCCTTCTCATGGCATTTATAATAGTTTGTCTTATATCTTAGATACTTATGTATACTCATGAACTGTATAATCAACTGATGGTATGTATGATGATGGTCCCATAAGATTATAATACCATATTTTTACTGTATCTTTTCTATGGTTAGATATATTTAGATATACAAATATTTATCACTGTATTGCAGTTGCCTGAAGTATTCAGTACAGTAACATGCTGTTCAGGTTTATAGCCTTGGAGCAATAAGCTATACCGTATAGCCTAGGTGTATAGTACGCTATGCCTTCTAGGTTTGTACAAGTGCACTCTGACGTTTGAACAATGACAAAATTGCCTAACAACACATTTCTCAGAGTGTATCTCCATCATTAAGTGATGCATGACTCTGTATGTTTTTCTCTCCTGCTAGGATATAAGCTGCTTTATAGACATATTTATTTTTCTTCATTTTTTTATTGTACTGAAATATATATAACATAAAATTTACTATTTTACCACTGTTCAGTGTACAGTTTAGTGGCATTAAATACATTCACACTGTCCTGCAACCATCACTACTATCCGTCTTCAGAATTTTTCATCTTCCCATATGGAAACTCTATACCCATTAAACAATAACTCCCCATTTCCCCACTCCCTGAAGCCCCTGAAAAACACCATCCTAGTTTCTGTCTCTATGAATTTGACTACTCTGTGTACTTCATATAAGCGTATGTCCTTTTGTGAATGGCTTATTTTACTTAGCATAATGTCTTCAAGGTTCCTCTATATTGTAGTGTGTATCAAGTTTTTGTTCCATTTTAAGGCTGAATAATATTCCATTGTGTGTATTATATATACTACTTTTTGTTTATTGAGTCATGTTGATGAACACTTGGGTTGTTTCCACGTTTTGGCTGTTGTGAAAAATGCAGTACACATGGGTGTACAAATATCTGTTTGAGTCCACTTTCAGTTCTTTTGAGTATATACCCAGAAGTGCAAATACTGGATCGCATAGCAATTCTATGTTTAATTTTTTGAGGTGCTGCCACACAGTTTTCCACGGCAACTGCACACTTTCACATTCCCACCCACAGTGCGCAAGGTTCCAATCTGTCCACATCCTCACAACACTTGTTGCTTTCTACCTTTATGTGCATCCTTAGCTGTGCCCGCCCAGTGCTTTTCACACAGTAGGTGCTCAGTAAATATTTGTTGGATGAATAGATATGAAGGCAAACTCAGGATACTTGAATATTGACATTGTCCAAATTCTTGTGGAATTCCTAGTGAAACTTAGTAAAGAAAAGATCTCAGGAATTCTGGAACATTTTCTCTGAACCCTGGCCTTTAGAAAGGGGTCCCGAGGGCTCAGGCAGGTGATGGCAATGAGCTTTGGGGTGGGGACCCCGCCTGTCTGAAGTGAGCAGCCTCTCCATTTTCAAAGATGGTTAATTGTTGCCAGATGGAGATGCAGGTCCAAGGTTGTGGATCCTTCCATGTGTAAGAAAAGCCAGAAATTTGGTTGTTAGAAAGTGACCTCTCTTCCTTTTTATATCAGTAGTTATGGCAGATTGCATTGTCAGTCCTTATTTTTTCTCCCCTCCCTCCCTCTTGCTCTGTTGTGGCCTCATGGCAGGTGGAGTGTGTTTCCCCAACCTTTGACTTTGGACGCAGCTCTGAGCATTGATTTTGCCACAGAGCCTGGGCAGGAATGGCAGCGAGCCAGTGCCAAGCTTTAAGATGCCGCGTGTGTTTCTTCTGCTGCACTCGCGCTTCTGTCACCACCATGGCTGGCCCAGTAGCCCCAGAGAGCAGGAGAGAGACACGTGTGTCCCAGAAGAGCTGCCTAGCCAATCTCAGCCCAGACTGGCTGACTCTAGACACTCAACAGGCCTGTGAGAAATAAACATTCAATGTTGTTGTTATATGCTGCTGAAATTTTGTGGTTATTTTGCCACATAATGTAGCAACAGTTAACTGATATAAGAAGTAATTAAAAAGTTAACATTATGCCTTATAGTGCAATAATAACAATTGATATTGATATAGAAACTAATTTTTAAAAATAAAACCCCAATATTCTGGATTTGGCTTGAAACCTCTGCTTTAGAAAGAGCTCATACCAGTAGCAATGCAAATTTGTCCACATATCTTTTTGTTTCTAAAGTCGGGTTTTGTTGAGGCATACTTTACAGATTTAAATCCATCTTTCTTAGTGTGCAGTCCTGAGTTTTAACAAATGCATATGGTTTTGGAACAACCATCACAATCAGGACAGAGAAAAATCCCATCCCCACCTTCCCCTAAAAATACCCCAGAAAACTCTGTACACATTTGTAAATACACCCACTCTCTACCCGCAAATCCTGCAAATCACTTGTCATTTTTTTTTGTTTCTATAGTTTGCCGTTTCTAGGCAGTCATATAAATGGAATCGTATGTATGTCGTCCTCTGAATCTGGCTTCTTTCACTCAGCACAATGTATCTGAGATTCATTCTCATTGTTGAATGAATCAATAGCTCATTCCTTTTTTTTGCCAAGTGGTATTCCAATCTATGATTGTACAACAATTTGTTTATTCTCTCTCCTGTTGAAGAGCAGAAGATAAAGAGCATAAAAAAAGATTTGGATTGTCTCCAGTGTTTTTGCTTTAATGAATAATGCCGCTGGGAATGCTCACTGCATGTCCTTCTGTAGACATACATTTTTATTTCTCTTGCATAAATATCTAGGAGTGGAAATAGTGGATTATGTGGTAAGTGCATGTTTAACTTTATACAACACTGCCAAGGAGCATCATTTTGTACTCTCACTAGGGGAGCACAAAGGTTCCTGTTGCTCCATATTCTCTTACCAACACTTGCCATTGTCGGTCTTTCCTATTTTAGCCATTCTAATGGGTGTGAAGAAGTATCTCATGGTAATTTTAATTTGAATTTCCCTAACGACATGATGTCAAGCACCTTTCCATGTGGTTATTGGCCATTCATATCAAGATTCGCCTAAAGGGAGAAATACCCACCTATAAAAGACAGAAATTCATGAAGGGGACAAAAACCTGTTTCTTTAAAAAAATATAAATTTTATGTCTTAATGCATAATGACAATTTAACAACAAACATTATTCCAAAAGGACCAGATGAAACAAGAATTATGCCTTTGAAATGTCCAAATCCATAAACTCAGTTTCAAAGTTATTATCTATGTGTCTTTGGACAAGTTACCCAGCCTCTCAATTTCCTCATCTGTAAAATGACAATGATGTTAGTAATTACCTCAGAATATTATGAGGTTTAAAGGGATTTACTATAGTGCTTGGAAGATTGTTATTGCTCGGTAAATGTTAATCATAATAATAATTGGCCTGGCTGCTGCAGACTTCAATATTTTAAAAATCTACAAATAATAGAAATTTTCACATAAATGTTTGTAGTGACTTTATTTATAATTGTTCAAACTTGAAGGCAACCAAGATATCATTCAGTAGGTAAGTAAATATTAACTGTGTTATATCTATATGGTGGAATATTATTTAGTGATAAAAAGAAATGACTTATGAAAATATGAAAGACATGGAGGAATCTTAGATGCATATTGCTAAATGAAAGAAGCCAATCTGAAAAGACTAAATGCTGTATGATTCCACCATATGACATCCCAGGAAGGGCAAAACTATAGAGACAGTAAAAAATCGGTGGTTGCCAGAGGTTGGGGGGAGGAGGGATGAATATGCAGAGCACAGAGGGTTTTTAGAGCAGTGAAGCTATTCTGTATGGTACTGCAATGGTGGACACATGACATTGCACGTTTGGCAAAACCCATAGTATGTGCATCACCAAAAGTGAATCCTAATGTGAACTATGGACTTTAGTTCATAACGATGTTCCATATCGACTCATCAATTGGAACAAATGTAGCAGAGCAATGCAAGATGCTAACCATAGGGGAAGCTAAGCAGGAGGAACAGGGAGAAGGAGTATTTGGGAACTCTCTGCATTTTCTTGTTCAATGTTTCTGTAAACCTAAAACTGCTCTAAAGAATAAAGTCTATTAGTAAAAAAGGAAAATGGAGAAAAAAAAAGCATAGGAGAAAAGTGTTTACTTGAAAATGTTTAAATTGAATATTTCTTCTTAGTTTGTAGTATGTTATTCCCAAAGTGTGTGTGTGTGTGTGTGTGTGTGTGTGTGTATTTTTGTTAACTGTGAAGTTTAACCTGAAGACAAATTATGAGATTGTTTTTATTTCCAAACCAGTGAGAATGCAACAGGTGTGTGGGTGGTCATATTTATACCTATCTATTATCTATCTATCTATCTATCTATCTATCTATCTATCTATTTATCTATCTATCTGTTTCTGTCTATTTCTATATCTATTTATTTCCATATTGGAGTTCAGCATGTCCCTAATGTTAATGATAAGAAGAGTCATTTGGGATCTTGTGAAAACGCAGACACTAATTCGGCAGATGTCGATGGGGTCTGAGATTCTCTGTTTATGGCAAGCTTGCAGGGATTCCACTGCTGCTGGCCCACAAACATTTTGAGTAGCAAGTGTGTAGACAAAAGCAGTTGAGTGTGTAGTGTGACCCAGGTAAGTAGCTTTATGTCATCATCTCAGCCAAGTCTTGGCACTGAATGTGATCTCTGTCTCCTGTGTGGAAAGACTGTAGGCTGTAACCGCCCCACAGCTTGGCTATTTCAGCACTGAAGATCTTGCACACAAGGCCTAGTTTGTAAGCCCACTTATTACCTTCTTTGTATTTTCCATCAGTCAGCTAGTACCACGGTAATGCTGAGTAACAAACCACTCGAAAGCTCAAGGCTTAAAGCAACCAGAATTTATTCTCATGGGTCTACAGAGTGATTTGCTGTTTGGCTGATCTAGGATGGACTCTGCTGGACTTAGTCCTAGGTCAGTTCCACATGTGTGTCATCCTCCCTGGACCAGCGGCTACCCAGGGCGTGATCTCCTCATGACCATGGCGAAAGCACACGATTGCAGCCCTGACTGTGTAAGCTCATTTCAAGCCTCTGCTCACGTCATGTCTGATAACATCCCACTGGCCGGAGCAAGTTGCATGTCCATGCCCAACTTCAAAGGGGAAATTTGCTCCACTCACAATGAAGCCATGGGAAGACTACGGATGAATGATCCTATTACAGGGACATGATGGATTAAGACCCATAATTTAATCTGTCACATTTCTTTCAACAGAGTAAGAGATGAAATTCTGATTAGATAACAGCCTCATCCACCATAATACATGCCATTCCCTGAAGCCATATCAAATATTATGAAATATTTGTTCACTGCCATCTCTGAATAGACTCCCTCTCACTATTGTCACTGTCTTATAACTCAAAAGTGTGTGGGCTACGTACCTCTTAGGGTGGTGCTGTAGTTTGGACACACACATTCAGCCCATAACACAGAACAACCTGAATTCTCATACATTTGCTGGTGGCAATACAAAATGGAACTTTGGAGAACTATTTTGGAGCACCTCCCAAGCAGAGGCTTAGCCCAGAAGTCTTTTCTAGAAGCTAGAAATGACTAGATAGCTACCCAGTCCACTCATTTGTTTGGGTTGTTTAAAATTTTTTTAAATTTAAAAAATGTAGATAAAATTTATGTACAATGAAATGCATAGGTCTAAAGTGTACAGTTGGAGGAGTTTTGACAAGTGTGCACCCTGGGTAACTACCCCAGTCAAGCTACAGAACATTCCCATCCTTCCAGAAAGTCTCCACAAGTCCTCCAACCCCCAGTCCCAGGCAACCACTAATCTGCCTTCTGTCATTATAAATTACTTTGCTTCTAGAACTGCATACAAATGGAAGCAAACAGTGTGCAATCTTTTATGCCTTCCTGCTACATGCTGTTTGATTCCATTTATTTTACGAGGTAATGGGGCCAGAGAAATGCCAGTCCCAAGCAGACTCTGGTGATCCCTGGCTGCCGCAAACCCTGTTGGGGCCAGACCTGTACCCTGCCCTCCCCACGGCGGTGCCCACAGGCTGGCTCCCACCTGGCTGCACCTTGCCCGAAGGCTTTCTGTGGCTGCTGACACCTGCCTTGCTGCCTTCTCTGCATGCTGGACTTAATGTCCCCAGGAGCAGTGGTGGATTGGGTGGGTGGATAAATCCAAGCTCCTCTGCCCTTCATGGGGGTGGGAGTCGCTTGTCTTACGTGAGTTCCCTAGAGTTTTCCTGCAAGCTTAGATTGCAGTGGGCCTCGGTAAGTTCTTGAGTACCCAGCCTCTATTGCCTGCCTTTGTTTCTCCGTCTAACCTCCCCGTTCCCTCAACTCCACCTCACATACATGAAATCCCTACGTCAGGTTCTCTGTCTGGAGTCGGACAGACAAAGACACCAAGGAACCGTGTGTTTCAGACAAGAGGCTGCAGGCTTTTGGGTGTGCAAAAGGGGGTCCTGACGTGCCACCTCACAATCTTCGGCCGTTAGTAGTTATCATAAATCTTTTCTCAGAGTTGGCATTTTAAGCTTTTACACGTCTTCTCCTGCCTATGTTGTGATTTCCCTTGGAGTGGGGGTCACGCATCTGCCCATCTCTGTACCCCGTGCAGGCCCCGGCACAGGATGCTGAGCAGGACTGGGACTTATCACCCACGTGGGCATTTATTGGGCCCCAGCCCTGGCCCAGCAGTGTTTAAAATGTGCCCAGAAGGGCCCGGGCAAGTGGGCGTTAGTCCCACCCACATTTGTGCTTTACTCAGTTCACTGATTCAAATGCTAACTGTTCCTTCTGGAAACACCTGCACAGACACTCTCAGAAATAACATTTTACCACCAATCTGGGACTCCCACAGCCCACTTAAGTTGACACATAAATTAATCATCACACCAGCAATCTGGATTGAAACAAGCCCCTCCAAACTCTGAAATCAGTTTTTTTGGTAGCTCAGCGACGTCAGTCAAGACCTATGTGCTGTGTCCACCCCTGCATTCTCCCATCCTTGGCGTGTTGGCTTTGTCCCCAGCTGGTCACCTCACAGCCATTGGAATACTGTGGCTCCTCCCACCACATCCTCACCAGACAGCAATGGCTTTGCAATTCTTTTTATTTTTTAAATTTTAATTTAATTTAATTTTTTAGGGAACAGGTCTCTAAGCCTCTCATATTCCTTTAAAACATTTAAAGAATTCAGAAACGAAAAGCCACAAATCTGTTGGGTCTCAATGGCAACCGAAGGGGAAAGAATTTTGACGAGGCCGTGGCAGATCATGTCCATCTGGAGGGTGCATGTTTTTCAGAGGCCAGTGGCGTGTCGGTCAGGGTACAAGGAGCAGCCTGCCAGGGTGCAGACGGGAAGTAGAGTATCATCTGTTGAGAATTTAAATAATAAAACTGGCTAAAAGCTGGTCTGCTTTTATTATCACTATGTGATGGCAATTCCTAACAATGTCACTGGGGAAGTACTCCCTTGAGTCCTGGAATGCTTTGAATTTCTTATGTATGGACTGGGGAACTGCGTTCGCCTCTGACACACTGAGGGAGGAGATGACAGCCCAGCTGGGGACCTGTCTGAATAATTCAGACGGGACAACCCCGTCCTTGAGGAAAGCAGATACGGGTGGTGGGGGCACTCAGTTCTCTGTTGGCTGCTTACAGCGAACTTGCTGGGAAATTGTTGGCCCTCTTGATTTTGCATTCTCTGTGCAGGTGATGTTCATACCTGCTGGCCTCATGGTAAAAACCTGGTTTTGGAAGCCACTGGGTTTTGTTTCACTGCTTGATGTGGATAACAGTCTCATGCATCATTGCAAATGTGCCAAAGCCTTTGTCATTCTTCTGCATTCCTCCCAGAGAGAAAAGAGCTGCCAGCAACTCCATTTAATGGAGCTTCACCTACACATCAGAGCAGTCTGGTGCAGGACAGGACATAGGCTCCAACTTGACGGAGCTTCCTGTGGCCAAATCTGGGAAAATTTGAGCAAGAAAATAAATACTGATAATAATAGCTTATGACCCACAGAATATAATAAATATCTACAAGTCCATATGGAGGTAAACAAATAATTGAACAAATAAAGAAATGAAGGAGAAGAGGCAGCTCTTCCTTATCACAGAAAGAGTGATGGGAACGGAAAAGGACCACTGGGTGCAGTCCCTCTGATGGTTGCAGGTGTGGGCCAAGGGTGGATGCAAAGGACCAGGCTGAAGTATGATGGAAACAGGATATTTGCAAGGTCTCAACGTACCTCCTGCACGATATTTACTAATCGCAAAGGGAAAGACAGTAACTCTGCAATGGAGAAACAGGATGGGCCCAGGTCAACCACATGAACAAGGTCAACGTCAGCAGCACTGGGACGTGACATCATGTAGCCCTGATATGATGCCCTGGGGAGGACTGTAGGGTGCCCTTGTGCTGTTCCTGCCAAAAACACCCATCCTTAACCTAACTGTGAGAAAACATCAGACCCCAAATGAGAAACATTTTAGGGAGTAAGTGGCCAGTATTCTTCAAAAGTGTCAAGATTATAATAGACAAGGACAGAAGAGCTGTGTCAGGCTGGAGGGCACCAGGGAGACATGAAACCAAATGCAGCGTGGCATCCTGGGCCAGGAGGTGGACATCGGCCGGATAATCGGCGAGATCTGAATATGATCTGCAGATTAGTTAGTAGGTTTGTACCAATGTTAATTTCTTGTATTAGATCATCGATGCTATGTTTATGTAAGATGTTAATGTTCTGGGGAAATTGGGTGCAGGTTAAACTAGATACTATTTTTGCAAACTTTTTGTAAGGCTGAAATTATTTCAAAATAAAAAATAAAGAAATAAAAATGAATTCCATAGAGTCATTCTGCCTCTGCTTGAATCTGGCTACACCATTTTACTAGCTGTGTGACTTTGGATGAGTCACTTCACTTCTCCTTCCCTCAGTTTCTTCATCTGTAAAATGGGGATAAAAATAGTACATACCACAGAGGGTTGTAATGAGGATGAAACGTGTTAATACATGTACAGTGATCAGGACTCAGCACCTTGGCTCAGAGTAAGGGCTATGTTATCATATGTAATTATCCTATGAGGTCAGCAGCATCTTCTGCCAATCCTTAGGGATATTTCTTCTCTCTCTCTCTCTCTCTCTCTCTCTCTCTCTCTCTCTCTCTTTCTCTTTCTCTCTGCCTCTGGAAAGTTTCTGATGCAGGCCCTGGCTGGCACGGATGCCTTCTGCAATCAGCTGCTTCGGTCTAAAAGCATTTCTCCTTCTACCAGCAGCCAGAGAAAACCAAATTCAGCACCAGGATCTGTGACTTAAGCATTTTTCACATTAGAGGAATCAGAATAACTACTCTCCCAGTTAGGGTTGCTACCTGGGAGATGCCTGCATTGCAAAGACAGAGCATGTCACCAAAGAATCTTCTGGGGCCAGTTTCCCTTAGCCCCATGGCGGGGTCCAGACCTTTTGGGCTTGTGGGATCGACAACCCTGATTGGTTAGGGGAGTGTATGTGTGTGGATCTGCCTCACAATTACCTGTCCAAGCCCTCAGCTCATGTCACACTTTAGCATTTGTTTGGCCAATAAGACTGTGGCACACACACCAGGCTCAGTCCCTGCTTGGGCCTTACCTTTGATGTCACAATCTGACCTGTGGACATTAACCTGATCGCAGCTGCTCACAGACCAGACAGCAAGGTCAAGAGGACCAGCACAGGAAGATGTGGAAGAGAATCGACCATCAACCCAAGATCAAAGCAAGGGATGGACCCCAGGCGGGCCAGCTTAAGGCTCTGGGTTCGGCTCGGGAACCTGCCGTGCCCCTTCCTCTGGAGCTGTCAGGATTCCAGAGCTTCCCAGTGTTCGAGGACATCAGCCATCACATCAAAGAGGTGGGAGCCCAACTGGTGAAGAAAGTCAATGCCATCTTTCAGCTGGACATCACCAAAGATAGGAAGACCATTCTGCAGTGGACCATTGATCTGAAGAATGGTTCTGGAGACATGTATCCGGGCTCTGCCAGGCTCCCAGCAGACACTGTCTTCACAATCCCAGAGACTGTGTTTATGGAGCTGGTGTTGGGCAAGATGAACCCACAGAAGGCTTTCCTTGCGGGAAAGTTCAAAGTGAGTGGCAAAGTTCTGCTCGGCCAGAAGCTGGAAAGGGTTTTCAAAGATTGGGCTAAACTTTAAGCATGCAGAGATACCAGGGAAGAACTTCGCTCTGATTGTGTCAAGTGGAAATCATGCTTAATCTGAAGATTAAAGTAAAAAATAGTCAATATTTTTACTTAAATTCTTCCTATTCAAGTATAATTAATTTTCCTGCCAATGTGTAAATTTGCAGTGAGAATTCTAGAGCAGTAAAGACTGTTGCAGTGCATCACCTACAATCTTTGTCTTTTTCTGTTCTTTGCTCCATTTATGCTGTAATATGCCAGGGTAAAAGCCACATGTAGAGAAATGGGCAATTATGACAGTTGGATTTAAACGCTCCAATGATTGCATTCCTGAGAATTTTATTTTCTCCTTTTTTAAAGTTTGGTGCTTTGGGGAAAGAAGTGTGCAGGTCTACATTCCACGTGGTATCTTGGTTTCATGAGGAGATTTTGACATGGGGTTGCAGGGCTCTGAGAGGGTGGGCACCATAGCTTCATGGGTGGAACCCAGGCATAGAAGGGTAATGCTCTTGACATGTTATAACTTCTGACAGATTCAATTCCAGGGGAGTTGACTCGCTTGACAGATGTTCTAGGGCAGTGGTTCCTAAACTGGAGCTTGCATCAGAATCACTTGGAAAGTTGGTTAACGTCCAGATTGCTAGGTCACCACAGAGTTTCTACTCAGTAGGTCTGGGCTGGGGACAGTGAACATTTCTAACAAGTCCCCAGGTGATGCTGATGGGACCACCCTTGGGGAACCCCTGTCCTGCTTCACTTCATGTCAAGGCTTTCCGTGTTGACCGTAACTATTCTATCCTAGAGCAGTGTGATGCTACCATTATTATTATTATTATTATTTTTTGAGACAGAGTCTCACTGTGTTGCCTGGATTAGAGTGCTGTGACATCATCCTAGCTCGCAGCAACCTCAAACTCCTGGGCTCAAGCAATCCTTCCTCAGCCTCCCGAGTAGCTGGGACTACAGGCATGTGCCACCATGCCCGGCTAATTTTTTCTATACATATTTAGTTGTCCAGCTAATTTCTTTCTATTTTTTTAGTAGAGATGGGGTCTCGCTCTTGCTCAGGCTGGTTTTGAGCTCCTGAGCTCAAACGCCTCGGTTTCCCAGAGTGCTAGGATTACAGGCGTGAGCCACCACACCCGGCCTATGCTACCATTATTGAAAGGGTTTCCTGGAGAAAGATCACATAGCTCTCTGTGAGCCATTTCTAAAGTGTTGATGTCATTAGGAGCCTATGCACTGAGGATTTTCCAAACTCCTGGGAGA
>CAUYSK010051949.1:0-10079 GCA_963575035.1 Avahi laniger | reverse complement strand
AGAAAACCATGATTTTTATGTTTTCTTCATCAAATAATTCTGTTGCAAAATTATTACTATTTGTATGAAGAAAGGGAAATCATTTTTGCCAGTCAGATAACAAATTTTTTAAAAAAATATGTCATCACGTTGTGTATAACTCTGTGTTACACATTCAATAAAAGATTGATAATTAGAATCTATATAGAACTCAAGAAAATCAATCAATAAGAAAAAAATCAAACCACCCCATTAAAAAGTGGGCAAAGGACATGAACAGAAACTTTTCAATAGGAAGACAGACTAATGGCCAACAAACATACGAAAAAATGTTCAACATCTCTAATCATCAGGGAAATGCAAATCAAGATCACAATGAGATAACTCTTAACTCTAGGGAGAATGGCCGTTATCAAAAAGTCCCAAAACAATAAATGTTGGTGTGGACGTGGAGAAAGATGAACACTCATACACTGCTGGTGGGACTGTAAACTAGGATAACCTCTCTGGAAAGCAATAGGGAGATACCTCAAAGAGCTACAAGTAGAACTCCCGTTTGATCCAGCAATCCCACTACTGGGCATCTACCCAAAGGAAAAAAGACATTCTATAAAAAAGATACCTGCACTCGAATGTTTATAGCAGCACAATTCGCAATTGCAAAGATGTGGAAACAACCCAAGTGCTCATCCATACATGAGTGGATTAATAAAATGTGGTATATATATACCATGGAATTCTCTTCAGCCACAAAAAACAATGGTGATCTAGCACCTCTTATATTATCCTGGATGGAGCTGGTGCCCATTCTACTAAGTATCACAAAAATGGAAAAACAAGCACCACATGTACTCACCATCAAATTGGTACTAATTGATCAACACTTATGTACATAAATGGTAGTGATATTCATCAGGGGTCAGGCAGGTGGGAGAGAGGAGGAGGGGATGGGTAAATTCACATCTAATGGGTGTGGCACTGTCTGGGGGACGGACATGCTCGTAGCTCTGACTCAGGTGGTGCAAAGGCAACATATGTAGTGAAAGTGTTTGTATCCCCATACCTGGAAGACCAAGTCTCTTCCTTATTTTCACTTATTTAGATCCTGAAGCCATTTGTCATATGGTGTTTAACCTAGAAATCCTTCAGACTCATTGCCAACCTTTTCAGGATCCACTAAAAATTCTCTACATTTTTAAACACCTATTAAAATATTCAGATCTTTTATGGTATTCTATATATGGTATGAATTACCTCCCAGAATTATTTAAGACACAAAAGAAATTCAACTTATATACTTTACACATAACTCACCTGTTGTTATGAATTCAGATTTAATGGAAAAAATCCATGTTCAATTACATAAAATATTTCAGTTACCAGAGTTCAGGGCATGTTTATAAATATATCAACTATACCATTAAACATTATTTCTTATGCACATAAATACATTATCAACAAACTAAAGGAGAAATAATCAGTATACTTGACCATAAGGAGTAGTCATAGCAAAATTAGTATCCTTATACATACTTCATATCAATAAAAATTTTATTTTAAAATAAAATGAAAATTAAAAAAAGTAAAAATGAAAGGGACAGAGGAATAGGCTGTAAAATTATCAAAAGTATTTGTTGTTAGGGAAGCATAAATAAGTAGAAGCATATGGTGACAGATACTTTTTTGAGCTTCCTTTTATAGGCACAGGAAATTTGAGAACTTCAGAGTACAACATACTACCTGTGAAATCTAGGTTATGGATAAAGCAGACATCAAATTAAAAAATAATGCTTAACATATTCAAGGAATCATGAGACAAAAGATGGAAGGAAACATTTTCTAGATCTTCACATTATCCCTCTGCTTTTTCTTACACAATAAGAAATACCTCAGTATTCACTCAGGGAATGTGATTGGATGTGACCTGAGCAGCTTCTACATCATTTGAATAAAAAATCGTTCACCCTGATTTTCAGGTTTTCTTAGGCCAGAAATCCGTAAGGGGCAGCAAGCTGGGAGGAACCTGCTCCCCGAATAACTTCATGAGGCAGAAACACCTGTGTCTGCCTGGGCCCCCCACCTCTTGGCTGCTACCTTAAGCCATCACGTGTGTGTGTTATAGCAGCACAGACTTTACCCTCCCTAATTCACCAAGGATCTGGAACTCTGAACTTCCACCATGCTTTTTCCTTTTCTATTATTATTGCTGTGCTTAGAAATGAAGCTTTTAAAATGCAATCTCATTGTCTTCGGCTCAACACATTGCCTACGTTCTGCTGCCCGTATATTCCCAGAAACGCAGAAATGCCAGAGTATTTTAAAAAGGCTGCTTCTTACTTTTTACATTTCACAAAAGCACACACTGCACTTGATGATATATGTTCTCTGAGTGGAAATTTATGGCACATTTTTCAAGGCATTCACTGTCAATTCAGCTACATTGCTATTTTGGACTGTTTTATGATGTCCATTTTTCTCAGTGTGACACTCCAGTGGGTCCTAACACACACACATTCAGTGGGTAAGTCTAAACATTAAAGAAATACGGGGTTATCGATCAAGCAACAAACACTGAGCGCATACTAAGGGTGAGGTACTCCACAGGTGAGGATGACTCAGAGAGAGGTAAAACATGTCCCTATTATCAAGAAGCCTACTATCTTGTTAGGGAGCCAGCGCGCGCGCACGCACACACATCCCCCTAATATGAACCAATATCACTAGAAAACATATGATAAATGCCACTGCATTCAGATAAAGGGTTGGATGGAAATATTTTAAGGTGAAATTGATGTAAAACTTTAAAGCTGCCTAAATATGGCCCCAGCACTCTTGATAAATTTCAGTATCTTCTTCACTCTGTTTGTGACCCTATTCCAAATACCGATACCTAATTCCTTAAATCCACTCTCAGTTAGTCTGGTCCTTAGGTTGTGGATTGCCACCCCAAAGTGCTAAAAACAGCAAAGTCTTTCAATTGGGATTTTTAAAAATCTTTAATTTCCAGGGTTTAATATTTCTATGCCATATACATTTCAACTCAAATGAAATGTTGATCTATATAAAATTATGTGTGCCTTCATAGCACAGGCAAAATGTTTCCAGGAAACCCAAATGTATAAGACAGCAAAGGAAAAATGACAGCCTAAGTTGTCTGTTGACAACTCAGCATTGCTACCAGACCTTTCTTAGGATCTGGTCATTCTCATTCCAAGGAATTGCAAACACCTTTCCAGAGCTCACTTGCCTATATAGAATTTGCTTGGAGTTTGCCAATAAGAAGTACTTGCATGAGATTTGGGATGCAGAAAAGGTAGAGAAGCCATTATTCTACAGAGGGAATTACAGGCTGATGGGCGGACGGACACGACACACTGCAGTGAGCTTCTGTAGGGTTCCTGAGGAACACAGGCTTCACTGGTGCAGACCGAGATGACTGGTGGTAGATTCTCAGAGATTCTTTAGAATTGCCACCGTTCCTTAGGAAGCACTTGAGAACAGCCTGCTTTGAGCTTCTGGGTGCAGATCTCCATGAGGGCTTTCCTGAATTTCAGTGGCAGCTTCCTTGATGTCTACTTTTCCAGTTCTTGCTGCATTTGTGTCTACCTCTATTTCTTTATTAAGCCGTTTCCCCCTTGACTACATACAGTGGCTTGTGTTTTCCAGGTTGGACCTTCGTGGCCACAGATAGGAATCCTTTAGGCAAGTGAGAAGATGACACAAAGAGTGCCTGCTCCGTCAGGCACCCTTTCTCTGCAGAAAAGCACTGAACAATATGTGGGAGAACTGGGGAAGATAAATCCAATTCTAAATTTGAGAATTCACTTAAAGAGAATAAGATATGTAAGTTCCTGGTTTTAGGACCTGAACCAAAAGTCAAATATGATGCTAGACAGAAACACTGATTTAGTAAAGCAGGGAGGAAATGCTTAAGAGGCAGGCAAATCAGAAAGGAGCTTACCTGGATTGCCATGAAGAGCACAGACAGATCTAGAAAGAAGCTCCACCCCCCACAAAGGGAGAGGGGAGAAGAACAAAAGGAAAACAGGGAAGTTAGTTTAGCTAAAGAAATAAGATTACTTCATAGAAACCGGAATGAAGACGGTTTCAACTAGAAATAGCACCAACTACCTTGATAGGATTTGAAAAATCATTGCATATGGGAATTGAAATATTTCTTTCTCCACTCTTCCCATCCGAAAGAGCCTCACCTCCTGCAGAGCTTACATACAAATGCCATGGATGTCAACATCTCAAGTTTACATTTTAAATGTCCTTCTTCTCTTATTCAGTTCCATACATATTTTTTTTGGTATTAAAACCCAAGTTGTACTGTCATCCACTCTAAGTGCTGCAGTGAGCTGCATTTTTTAAAAAGCTTCAATGAAAGTGAGAGGAGCTGAACTTACAGCATCTGATAAAACACAGTAAGACACAGTATCTTCCAAACGTGTGACGGGTTACTGTTTCCTGCAAAACCTTATCTGCTAAAATACGCATGGCGTGTACATTTTATGAACCTTATAAGATTTGGTGTGAATAATGTCAAGATTATCTTTAAGTAAGAAGGCAACATATTCAATGGGAGAAAATATTTGCAAATCACATATTTGATAAGATGTTAATATCCAGGAGACATAAAGAATTCCAACAACTCAACAACAAAATTAAATAAACCAATTAGAAAATAGGCAAAGGACTTGAATAGACATTTTTCCAAGGATTACAAACGTCCAAACAAGGATATAGAAAGGTACTCAACATCACTCATCATTACAGAAATGCAAAATAAAACTACAATGACACTCTATACCTATTAGGATGGCTACTGTTAAAAAAATGAAAATAACAAATGAAGGTGTGGAAAAATTGTGCATTCTCTGTGGGATTATAAAATCGTAAAACTGCTTTAGAAAACGGAATAGAGGTTCCTCAAAATATTGAAAATAGAACTACCAAATGATCCAGCAATCTCACTTCTGCACATTTATCCAAAAGAGTCAAAAGCTAGGTCTCAGAGATGTTTGCAAACCCACATACATAGTAGTGCTATTTGCAATAGCCAAAAGGTGATAGCAACCCAGATGCCCTCCGACAGATGAAGGGATAAACAAAATGTGGTATATTCATACCATGGAATATTATTCAGCTTCAAATAATAAGACCCTGGTCACATGCTACAACATGGATGAGTCTTGAGAACATTATACCAAGTGAGATAAGTCAGCCACAGAAAAACAAATACTGCATGATTCCACTAAACGATCAAACACAAAGTAGAATGGTGGTTACAAGGGACTGGGAGTAGGGGACAGGAGTTGTTTAATGGTGTCAACTAAAAGTAAAATCCTAAACCCCCACTAACTGAATAGACCCTGTCTTGGCCAAGGGGACCCCAGAAAAACCTTAAAACTGAGTTCCCAGCCATGACAGATGGGAGATGTGCAGGACAGGTACACATGCACATGTTTTCTTTTCATAATGTTCACGACTCCTCCTATAGCATGTTAAATATGTATATTTAGCCACCGCACTCAGTATAAAACCCTTTTCCTTTTGTCTCTCCCTTGAAATACATGTTCCTGGCTTGTGGCTGGAGCAGTGTTTCCCAGCCTGTCAGAATGGCCACTGCAGGTTGGAAGCCCTTCATAGGAAATAAAGCTCTCCTTTTTCCAAAGTATGAACATCGTGATTTTGTTTTGTTTTTTTAGTTAACAACTGGTATAGAGTTTTAGTTTCATAAGATGAAAAATTCCTGGAGATGTGTTTCACAACAATGTTAATATACTTAACACTATTGAACCGTACACTTAAACTGGTTAAGAAAATAAATTTTATGTTATGTGGTTTTTTAACCATAATTAATAAAAATGGCTTTAAAATAATTTTTAAGAACATTCCAGGAAAGCCTTTGCACAGAAAATGTACAGGGTTCTTTTCAGACCAGGCAAATATGTCTCTTCCATTACTTACATTTGCTAATTGCTCTTTTTTCCCCAGAAACCACCTTGGGTTCAAACATTTGACACGTATTTGCTGAGATGCTACATTATTCTTGGTTTTCAGGATGTTAAGATGAAGATAATACTGTCCTTACCTTCAGGACCTCATAATCTACTAAGTGAACAGATAATTATAGCGCCATAAATGCAAAGCAAAAGAATACAATGCAAGGTGAGAAGTTCACTGATAAAAGCGTATGGGCAACATGAATAGATTATCAATTGTCAGGGCACACAATGAAAGCTTTGGAGAGGACTTAAAGCCCATAGAATATACCAAGCAGACGGGAGGGAGGGAAGCGGGATAAGGGATTCTAACAGAGAGAACGGCATCAACAGATGAACAAAACATGCAGTGTTCAAGGAACCACAAGTTTTTCAGTATTAATGGAATTTGCAGTGTTAAAAGGAGAAAGAAAAGAGAGGTAAAAATTTCCAGCAAAAATTATGGGCTAGTTAATGAGGGGGTGGGCTTGTAATTCATGCAAAGAAACTTGGATTTCATATTGCTAGTAATGGGAATCTTTTGAGAGTTTTCAGTAGGGTAGAGACCTATACGCTCACGGTGGTGTGGAGAGTGTAATATCAAATTTTTATTTTAGAAAAATTACACTAGCAGCAGTACAGATCATAGTTTGGGGAAGGTAAAGCTATGAAGGGGAAGGGTATCAATTAGAAAGCTCTTGAAACATTTCAGATTAAGGCTATTAAAATACTGATTTAAGTCAAATAAGCATATAGCATGAGGGGAAATTTGAGAAAAATTTGCAGAGCAAAATTTACCAGGTGTAATATTTAATTTGGCATACTAGATAAAAGAAAAGAGAAATCTAGGATGCCTCATTGGTTCCTCGCTTTAGCACTTGCCACAGAATAAAAGTAATAAAAAAGAGAAGTAACTCTGGAGGATGGGGAAAGAGGAAATATTGGAGGTCAGAGAACAAACAAATAATATATTGAGTTTGGACATCTTGAATAGAAATTTCTGAGGAGCATACACACAAATAAACGTGCAGAGCAGTGGAATGTGTGTCTCTGGACCTCAAGGGCAAGACTGGGACTGAAGATAGAGATTTGAGATTCATACATATAACAGATGACATTTCCTAGGGAATAGAGCTAGAAAAAGATGAAAAAGTACATAGAATTATATAACCTATGAATGCAACAATTTAAACTAGTCAAGAAAGAGAAGTGCCTAGCAAAGGTTACAATAATCTATGGAATAAATATTGCAAAGTTCTCAGTATTACACAAAATTATCTTACCAAATAAAAAACATAATTTGTAGCACTAATCTCCATCTCTTCTCTTCGTTTACCTTAATGAGAAGCTATGGATTTTACATGAACTTCTTGGACAAAAGGCTGGTGGAGGCAGGATGGGATCATAATGGTTGTTACCAGTGAGTGGTTAATTAAGATCGCATGAATACCGTATGTTTCAGGTGCATCAAGTGTATTTGTGTATCTTCAATATTAACTGCCTCTGAGTCCTTTCGTTTCCTATTACATTCAGCAAATAGAATTTTAGCTCTTGTCTAATATATCTTAGAAGTAACTTACTTATCAACTTAACACATTCTGTGACTTCTGTTTATATCTCACATGCTATTTACATGGTCAGTGTATATACACTTAACATAGCTCTTGAGCTTCAACTATGTTTACAATTGATTCATCATCTATGTTCCACATAAATGAGTTTAGTAGTTTCATTCATCCCACATTCTTTCTCTTCATTTACAGCATAATGGTGGATTCTTAATTAAGACAGAAAAAACACATCATAACTGAATGCTAGTGAAATGGTCAGGCACGTTACAGGTCATAGAAGAGATACTGAGATTAAAAAATTGAAAACTTTAGTTTTCCATAAAATTGCATCTCATAGACAATTGCTTACTGTTTAAAGTTTTACATATCCTAAACATCCTGATACAATGTCTCTCAAACACAGTCTTTGGACACATAATGTAGAAAATATTCTTTGGGTAAGCTACTGGCAACCCTGAACTTCCAAATAATATTGTCAGGTAGTTACTCTGCCACATTTTTTAAGAGTATAAAGAATGAGGAGAAATGGAGAATAATGATATTTTTCTTTATTCACTAAAATGATAATTATACTGCCTTGTTCCGTTGCCATAAGAATGACTTTCTAAATGATTCAGAAAATTTTAAATTATAACATGTTTCTAGAAATACTTATTCAAAACAATAATCATCCCTGAAGTTGTATATAAAAGTCTACCGAGTGACATTAGTTTGTTATGTGAATAACTATACTTTCTTGCAAAATAAAAACACATTCCTTTGAAGTCTTACATTTTCAAGCATTTATTAGTTTGTATATTTGGTATAATATAAAACAGGCCCAAAGATGAACAGTCTAAACTAATTTTTTTCCAGAGTCAAAGGATGTCACCTCATTAAAGGAAGAAATGTAGTGAAATACAAATAGTCCATGGGGCTCACATTAATACCATTTATTGTGCCAAGCCTTGGAGTAATTAGCAAAAATTCCAAAATAACAAAGAGCATCATAACATACCCAAAATATATCCATTCAGTGGAACGGGCAAGTAGTTATTTTTTAATAATACTCTGTTGATTCAAAACAAATTAGGGTTTTTTGCTGATGTTTTTAAATCAGTATTTCATAAAATTGAAAGGAAATTGAAGATTCTGTAGTTAAAATTATGTACATTCCACAAACTTTAAAAAAAAATCACATCTATCAAAAATATATCTCAAATCTTGTATTAAAAAAAAGCATTTAAGTAATTTAGCCCCTGATAAAAATACACATCTTGATAAGGGTTTATTTGGGGGTCGGAGATGATTTGAAGTAGTAAGAAATCTGAAAGTATGCTCAAGGAGAGAAGCCAGAAGGCACCCAAGTAAAATCAATGAGGCATGACAACTATAGATTATAGATATGTCATCATAAAATCCAAATGGCAAGGAGATATGAATAAATGCAAAATGATAGACAGCTGTACTGTCACAGAGCCATGTGGACATCAAACACTGACAGGACTAGGGTCATTCACCACCATCAACCTTATAGTGCAGTCTCTAACCCTAGACCCATGAAAGTCAAAAGAAATCCAGATTTAGGCAGGAAAAGGAAGGTATGGGAAACAATCCTGTCAAGGTCACTTAGAACATGTCAAAATGCACACCCACGTACGCACACCCAACTATTTACCACCCCTTCTTCTGTGACCTGGAGTCGATTTTTAGTATTTAGTATATATTCTTAATACTGTTCCATGTAGGTGCATGTTAGAGTGAATTTCCTTCTAAATTCACCATGTAACTTAGAAGTGTACAATGAAGCACTAATACATTACAATTTTCCGGTTCACATTTCAAAATGTGCATCTCAAAATGACCAGGAAAATAAACTTTCATCATGTTACCTGTAAGTGTTGAAGATAGAAAAAAGATCTCTCTCTCACACACACACACACCACAGAGCTATTTCAATTTACTGCAAAACATATTAATGTTGCATCTGTTACCAAAGAAACAGACACTGGTGGCAGGCAAAGAGGAATAAAGCCCTCAGAGTTTTTTTCAATCCCATAGACCAGTGGCGCCCAACATTTTTGGCACCAGGACCCATTTCAAGGAAGACAATTTTTCCATGGACCAGGAGGTCGGGGGTGATTTCGGGATGATTCAAGTGCATCACATTTATTGTGCACTTTATTTCTATTATTATCACACTGTCACTTACCACTCATTGATAGGGTTTTGATATGACTCTGCAATCAATTGATTACCGTCTCTGTGCAGTCAAACCTCTCCACTAATGATAATCTGATCTGCAGCCGCTCCCCAGCGCTAGCATCACCGCCTCAGCTCCACCTTAGATCGTCAGGCATTAGACTCTAGTAAGGAGGCACGACCTAGATCCCTCGCATTGCAGTTTACAGTAGGGATCTCACTCCTATGACAATCTAATGCCGCCACTGATCTAACAGGAGGCGGAGCTCAGGCGGTGATGCAAGTGATGGGGAGTGATTAAAAAATACAAATGAAGCCTCTCTTGCTTGCCCACCACTCACCTCCTCCTACGCAGCCCGGT
>CAUYSK010051948.1:0-15496 GCA_963575035.1 Avahi laniger | reverse complement strand
TTGCATCCATGCCAACATCTATTGTTTTTGGACTTTTTAATAAAAGCCATTCTAACTGGGGTAAGGTGATATCTCATTGTGGTTTTAATTTGCATTTCCTTGATGATTGGTGACATTGAGCATTTTTTCATATGTTTATTCGCCACTTGTCTTTTTTCTTTTGAGAAGCTTCTGTGCATGTCTTTTGCCCACTTTTTAATAGAGTTATTTGTTTTTTTCGCACTGATTTGCTTGAGTTCTTTGTAAAAAGACACTGCACTTGAATGTTTATTGTAGCACAATTTGCAATTGCAAAGATGTGGAATCAGCCCAAGTGCCCATCAATTCATGAGTGGATTAACAAAATGTGGCATATGTATACCATGGACTATTACTCCGCCATAAAAAAGATGAATTAATACCTTTTGTAACTATCTGGATTGAACTGGAGACCATTCTCCTAAGTGAAATATCTCAAAAATAAAAAAACAAACACTACATGTACTCACTACTAAATTGGAACCAACTGATGAGCACTCATGTGAACAGAGGGAAGTAAAACTCAGTGGAAATCAACCAGGGGAGAGGGAGTTGAAGTGGTGGGACAAAGCCTACTTAATGGATACAATGAACACTTTTTGGGCAATGGGCACGCCTGTTGCCAGGACTCAAGCATTACAAAAGTGATCAGTGTCACCTAAAACATTTGTACCTCCTTAATATTTTGAAATAAAAAAAAAGAATTTTTAGAACCAAACAAAAATAATATAATGAAAGAAAAACTGACAGCTGACTTCTCATTAGAAACAATGGAAGCCAGAAGACACTGAAATAATGTCTTTAGAGGAAAGTAACTGCCAAACTAAAATTCTATAGCCAATAAAAATGTCCTTGAAAGATAAAGGCAAAATAAAGATATCGTCAGATAAATAAGAACTTTAAAAATGTATTTACAGCAGACCAAAATATAAGTATGAAGATGTAGGCTTGAACAATATATTTCAAGGACACATCTGTGAGTTCCTTGAACATATTATGAAGGAACACTTTCTCCCTTCCAAGAGTGTTTAAGGTACATCCTGTCTGCCTGATATTTTCCTCATCTCTTTTTATTAAGTTAATCCACCTGCATCATTTAGATAGAAGCACAAATTCTACTCCCTAGAAGCCTTCTCTGATACCCTCTCTGGTTTGGTACAGGTCAAGTCTTCTTGTACAGGGTATCATAAATATACAAATATTAATTACTGGAGTGTTATACAACATTCGGTAGGGAAGTTATCATAACATGAAAATATTTGTGAACTGACAACATATAAAATTAGTTCCCATTCGAACTTTTTGCCTTAATACTAGCATTCATCCTGTCAGTATCTTAAATCCATTCATCTCTAGCTGATAGTGGATGCTTACAATAGTGCAGTACAAATTGATTACAAAGTAAAATTACACATATTTCAGCTATGCAGAGGTTCTTGAACTTGATGACAGTCATGTTGAACTAGTAGAACCCATGCAGTGGGTAGTGACTAATAAAGATCTGACAGAGTATTCTAGTTCATAACTGAAGAAGATAAAATGGACAAAAACTCTTCAATAGACAATAATTTGAAAATTAAAGGATTACAAAAAGGATTCTGAGAAAATTATTTTTACAAAAATTACTCTCTTCATTTTAGTTCTATAAAATTTCAAAGTGACAATAATGGTTTTGTATTATGCTTTATTTTTGGGGAAATGTTATCTACTCCTCTAATCAATACTTGATTCATATTTTTGTTTTAAGAATGATTTTTAAAAATATTCTTAAATATTAGAGGAAATAAACTTATTTTCATTTTTACCATTTTCAAGATAAATCATGCAAATTATTTAATGTTAACTAAACCACACAAAAATTTAATGGTTTAAAGCTATGGGAATCATTTATTATCTCTCATGGTTTCTGTTAGCCAGGAATTCAGGAAGCACTTGACTGGGTGGCTATCTCTGGGGTCTCTCAGACAGCTGTAGTCATGTATAAACTGAGGCAGCAGTCATCCACAGGAGTGACCAGCTGCTGGCCTGGGGCTTCATTTGCTCCTCATGGAGGTCTTTCCATGGCGCTGCTTGAGTGTCCTCAAGGGATGGTTGCTGGCTCCCCGCAAAGCAAGCAATCCAAGGGACCAAAGTAGAAGCTGCAATGCCTTTTATGACCTAGCATCAGAAGTCACATATTGTCACTTCTACCTACCACTGGTCACACAGGGCCAACCCTGGTTCACCGTGGGATGGAACTAGATAAGGGCAACAGAAGTCATGAATTACACTGTGGGCAATCTTGGGAGTTGGCTAGTATATAAATTATCCTTTCTCTTTCACAATGTATTATGAAAATTTTGTTATAAGTGAATTTCCTCTAAGGGACCTTAATTTGGTATCAATTATCCTGGGAAAAGTAGGACCTCCCAGACTAGTCTTTTGTTCATATTCTCACCACAGTTGTAATTCGCATGTATTTATGGAGGTACTTTGTTGTCACCCTTTTAAGACAATGTTTTATGAAGAAGGGGTCCAAGGTCCACCACCAATTAGCACAGTATTTGTCATATAATGGATTTGCAGTAAAAATGTATTATTAATAAATGAATGAATAAATGAATCTAGTAGATATTATTTGTTCTTGGTTAGAGAAGCTCCCAACTTAGATGAAGTGGATTCATTTTTTGTTTGATTTATTATCCTGGGTATGCCCTTACATTGCTGATATAGTAAACTTATGTGTTCAGTGTTCTGTATTCATGTTAATGTTTAGTTTTTAAAGCAGCGGTCCCCAACCTTTTTGGCACCAGGGACCAGTTTCATGGAAAACAATTTTTCCACAGACTGGGGTTTGGTTGGGGAGGGGGGTGGATGGTTTTGGGATGATTCAAGCACGTTACATTTATTGTGCACTTTATTTCTATTATTACTACATTGTAATATATAATGAAATAATTATGCAACTCACCATGATGCATAATTTAATGCCGCTACTGATCTGGTAGGAGGCAGAGCTCCGGCGGTGATGTAAGCACTGGGGAGTGGCTGTAAATACAGATGAAGCTTTGCTGTCTTGCCCAGGGCTCACCTCCTGCGGTGCTGCCAGGTTCCTGACAGGCCACGGACCGCTACCGCTGGTTAGGGACCGCAGTTTTAAAGAATGATTAGTCTGTGCTATTGTGGAAGGGGAAAACCCCCATATACACAAATCTATAATATTGAATTGATATGGATTTAGCTTCTTCCCAGGGAGAAAATTGCTCAGCTAAATTGTGTAATTGATCACTTGGTATTACTCACGAATACCGATGAACATTTCAACAATGTGGGGTGAGTAAGGAAAATAAAACTGTAACTGTAAGTGAAACGAATTGATTTCTGTTCATTGATGTTAAGGATATATCAGTAAGTAAGAATTACTGTTAATAAAATGATTTACAGTTATTTAAGTGATTATTTTGTAGGTTTGCTATTCGTAATGTTCTAGAATTTGCTTTATTGATGACTTGTTTTGTCACATAAAGCCTGTTTAAAATGATTTTCTGATTTAAAAATTGATGAGACTTGGATGGGTAGCAGAATGCCAGAAAGGACCAAGTTCCTGCAGCTGCCTGTGCAGTATTATTCTGAAATGCTGTTATTTAATAGCTTAGCTAATAGCTGAAACATAACTCTCTCTGAGGATGGTTTTAGCCCCTCTATTCTTTGCCCTGGTCTCTGCCTTTTTTCTTCTCTTCCTCTTCTTGGTAGTTTTTTGAGTGTTAGTGTGTAAGTTCCTTATTGATGTCCAGCTGGAGATGAGGGGGTACCCTGGTGAGCTATGGACACAGGACATTGGGGGATGCTAATATTGAATATTGGGTCTGTGTTCCCCACTAAATCAGAAATTCTGAAGCAAAGAGACCATGTATGACCTTCAATGCTTGCTTTCAGACGTTTACACAGAATATCCAGTTCTGATTGGTTAAATATTGAGATTTATTGGCACACATAAATATGGACTCTGAGAGGTAGGGTGGGGTTCAGTGTGATATCATCTGGTGGTTCCAGCTCCATTCCCATGTGACTATGCTGGCTCTGCCCTGCTCTGCATCCTCAGATCATCCCATAAAGATGGCTGCAGCAGTTCCAAACCTCTCTTTTCAACACATTGTCTAGGGGAAGACAATTGTTTCTTGAAGGCCCTGGAAGATTGAGAAAGATATTTTCCAGAAGTCCCCACGAAAGCAGACTTTATGGGTCTTTGGCTTAGGTTGGGTCACAGGCCCACTCCCAAACCTATCACTGCTGATACAAATGGGGTTACTCTTGGGTTGATCAGACCTACCTATGGAGCTAGGGATGGGGCCACCTTCTCCTGAGGGGATCCATGGAGGGGAGGTGAATACCCGAGTAGAATCAGGGTTTTATTAGGCAGGAGGGAACAGGTGCTGGGAGAATGACCAAACAATGTCCCCTATACTCTTTGTTGTGTCCCCATAGCTAGAACAATCCCTGGCACACAGTAGGTTGTCAAGAAATATTTATTAAATTAAATTGCCTTTTTATCTTCTGGTTTAATTTATCAAATTCTGTGGTTGCTTTTGTTCTGTGGGAAATAAACATTTATACATTGCTTATTATTTTTATACTTTAAAATGCTATTTACAAAACACTAAACAGCCTGTTATTTCACAATTAATGGTATTATGAAAAATAATTTGTAATTAAAACAGCTCGGTAGATATGTTTGTAGATAACTTCACTAGCATATTCCAGCCTAAAGGCTCATCCTTAGTAAAACTAAGAAAGCAAAACTGATCCATTATTTATAACATGTAAGACAGTGGAAGTATAACCAAGAATGTCATATTATAGTGATGGCATATGGTAGGAGCCATAAAATCTCACATTACTCGTCAACACTTGTTCAGTTAAAAGAAGTGAATTTAGTGTGAGATTACTATAAACTATAGTAATGTAGTGATGGTGTTGCTTTGGTAAATGAATCCATAAGAAGATGCTCAGACACTTTCCCACTGATCCGTAGTAATATGGATATGTATATTTTATTTCTTGATGTCATAAACTGCAATACTGTAATTAAATTCTTCTTTTGCTAGTGCTGTTGTTGGTTTACTTAAGATAAATTCAGCATCTATATTCCTTGACTGAGTCTCCACACTGGTACCTGTTGTCCTGCAGGCAGCACAGGTTTCTCTGTTGCACAGCATTCAAAAATGTGCTCCTTTGCATTTGGCAATGAAGCTGCTGACCTGCTGAGTAGAGAGCATGGGCTTAGGTGTTTTCTCTAGTTACAATGCAAGAAGGTTGATAGTTTGAGTAATGGCTGGTGGGTTAGGGTACGTGCTTTTAACTGATGTGTATGAAGATCAAACTTACTTTTTGGTGGCCTTTAGTCAAATGGCCTAGAACACTTTCAAACATTAAGCTTTGTAGCTTAAAAAAGAATGTATTTTCTTGGACCAGGTGCATTGGCTCATACCTGTAACCCCAGCACTTTGGGAGGCTGAAGTGGGAGGATCACTTGAGGCCAGGAGTTGGAGACCAGCCTGGGAAAAATCGTAAGACCCTGTTTCTAAAAAAAAAAAAAAAAGTAGCTGGGCATGGTGGCACGAGCCTGTGGTCTCAGCTACTCAGGAGGCTAAGGCAGGAGGACTGCTAAGCCCAGGAGTTTGAGGCTGCAATAAACTCCGATCAGGCCACTGCACTCCAACTCAGTGACAGAGCGAGACCTCATCTCTAAAAGTGCCTGCAGTTGGATAGATAAACTCAGATAAGAATGGACTTTTCCTCAGATCACTTAGGAACCAGTGGGGAGCACTTTAATTACTACCTTCTCCCTGCTCCCCCACCATGTTCGTGTTCTTTTGTGTTGTTGATCCCAATTAGGAAGTTCACATTTTAGAACCTGAACATAGGGTCATGGTGTCAAGGGTACGGCAGAGCCTGGGGGTCCCATTTACTTCTTAGTATGTGTTTTCCATTCGTTGCCAGGAGACCTCTCCTGGCCCCTCATTTCATGTGCTAGTAATATGAAATATTCATGTTAAAAACTTTCCCTGAGGGCTCTCCTCGCTTCAGAACATTCTTGAAACACCATTGCTGCAAATTCAAGATAGTAAATTTCTCCTGGACAGCATATTTTGCTCTGTGTGCTTTAAGAGAGAGCTTTCAATGATCTCCGTCAAATAATAGAGCCTGTTGATGACCTAGCAGAGGTTGCAAATTGATGGGAGAGAGAACTCTCTAAAATGAGGTGAAAGAATTTCCTTTTAGTGTTGAGGGTCCAACTGACATTGATACTGTATCCAAGCACAACTGGCATGGTTGGATGGTTTTCAGGGTCAGCTCTGCGACTCAGGTGGAGGAGAACAAAGAAAGTAGAGGTGGATGGACTAGTCCAGGGCAGGGAGACAAGGGAACAAGAAGTTGAGGGCATTTGTACTAATGATAGTGATAGATCACGAGGTCAAGACAAATAAAGCTAGGAAGGACCCGATTTATTGAGATAAGACAGAGATTCACCTACTGAGAGACTCCATTCACCATTGCATTACACATTTAGCCAATTTTTGCTGATACTTTATTTTGCCAACGTGTGGTCTTATTGTTCTGTTGGACACATTTTGGTTAATAATATGATTTGAGGAAGAAATCTGTATTCGTTGTGCTCAACTCACTGCCTCTGAGAAATAAGAAAAAATTATTTACTGTTGGTGAAATTGAAACCTCATTTCCTTCTTGTCTACTGGTTATTGTTTCATATTTGCATATTACTCAAGGCTAATGAGGAAAAAATAAAATATATTTTATCAGGATCAGAATAAATCAAGCAAGGTTGATTCCTGAATATTTATGCAACACAGCAGTAAATGAATAAAATAAAGCATGAATCAAATTTGTCATTTTATCTTGGATTTTGTGAAGTAGAAAAGCAAAGTCCAGGTCTTGTTGTAAACACACTGATGTGTTTGTGCTGACAACTTAGATGATAACACTGTATTCATCCATCAGAAAGCAAAGGTTAGAAGAAAGGATAATTTAACATTGAAGATCTCTGTATTTTATAATAAAAAAAAATGAGTCATAATGTAACATACATGTTCTTTGGAAAATTTTGGAAAATACGTAAGAAGGAAAAGAAAAACTAGTCACCACTGGTCATACTACTCAACAATAATGACAGATAACATTTTGAGTATTTTATTCCTGGTATTGTTTTTCTCTGTATAGATTGTTTTCCCTTTTATTATGGGTTGGGATTATTTTTAGTAAGTTTTAGCCATTCCTGTCACTAGAAAAGCTTAGGTAGAGAGTTGAAGGAAAGATGGCAGTTTACTCATGGTTAACAGTACAGTATGGTCTATCGTTGAGAAAAATCTTATAAAAGGTGGAGCTCTAGAATATAGTTATACATTTGTTTCATTTTTAAGCCTACAGCACCTGGTATTCCCAGTTGGTCTCCCATCTAAGTATTAATACTAACCAGACCTGGGCAGGTTTAGCCCCTGAGATCAGAGGAGATTGAATGTGTTCAAGGTGGTAGGGCCATAGACACATATTTGTTTTTATGAGTAAATATTTTTGATAAAACTATGTCCGTAAATATGAAGCACTCATGGAAATACAAAGGACCTAGAATTGCCAAGACAATTTTGAAAAAAATTATAATTTGAGAACTTATACTACTGAATATGGCCTTAGCCTAAGGACGGACATAAAGATCAATGAAACAGAATAAAAAGTCCAGAAATAAAACATGTTTATGGTCAATTGATTTTTGACAAAGGTACCAAAGTATTGTAATGGAGTAAAGATAGTCTTTTCAACACATGCTGCTGGAATAATTGGGTATCTGTGTTTAAAACAGTAAACTTAGACCCTTACCTCATACCATATACAAAATTATCTCAAAATCAATCATGAACCTAAATGTAAGAGTTAAAACTTTGAAGTTTTAACTCTGGAAGTTTGATTTTGTGTGTGACCTTAGGTTAGTAAATGTTTATTAGCTGTGACATCAAATGTATGACCCATAAAAGAAAACATTAATAAATTAGACTTTACCAAAATTAAAAACTGCTTTTCAGAAGACACCATCAGAAAATGAAAAGACAAGCCACAATTAAAAATTTTCACTCTGAAAAAGACCCTGTAAAGAGGATGAAAACATAAGCTATAGACTGGGAGAAAACATTTGTAATTCACGTTTGTAAAAATGGACAATACCTAGAATATATCAAGAACTCTCAAAACTCATCAGTATAACAACCCAGTTGGAAAATGGGCAAAAACATGAGCAAACTTTACAGACATTTCACTGAAGAGGATATACAGATGGAAAATAGGACATGAAAAGATGTTCAGATCATTAGCCATTCGGGAAATGCACATTAAATCCACAACGAGATATCACTACACACCTGCCAGAATGGCTAAAATAAAAATAGTGCTAATACCACATGCTGCTGAGAATTCAGAAACCCTGGCTCACTGATATATTTCTGGTGGGAATGTACAATAGTGCAGCCACTTTGGAACCCAGTTTGGCAGTTTCCTCTAAAGCTAAACACGTGCTTACCACATGACCCAACAATTGTACTATTGGGTATTTATCCCAGAGAAATGAACACTTATGGTCACTCATAAACCTATACAAAAATGTTCATCGCAGCTTTATTCAGAATAGAGAAAAAAGTGGAAACTACCCAGATGCCCTTTAATGAGGGCATGGTTAAACAACCGTGGTGCATCCACACCATGCAATACTGCACAGCAGTAACAAGGAAGGAGCTATTGATACATGCAACAACTCGGATGGATCTCCAGGGAATTATGTTGAATGAAAAAAACCGCTATGAAAAGGTTAAACATTATATGATTCTATTAACATAATATTTTTGAAGTAAAATTATAGAGACGGAGAACAGATTAGGAGTTTCCAGGGGTTTGGAATGGGGGCATGTGTGACTCTAAATGGGTAGCAGGAGGAAGTGGGAGCCTCATGATGATTGAACAGTTCTGTATCTTGACTTTAGCCATGGTACATGTCAAATTGCATTGAAGAGATGCTCATCATCACTAACTAGAGAAATGCAGATCAAAATTACAATGAGATACCACTTCACACTCATTAGGCTGGCAATTATAGAAATAAATCAGGAAAATAAGTGTTGGTGAGGATGTGGGGAAATTGGAATTTTTGTGCATTGCTGGTGGAAATGTCAAATGGGGTAACTGCTAAGAAAAATAGTAGGGAGGTTCCTCAAACAATTAAAAATAGCTACCATTTGATCCAACAACTCCATTTCTGGGTATATACTCAAAAGTATTGAAAGCAGAGACTCAGATATTTGTATCTGCCTGTTCATAGCAGCATTATTCACAGTAGCCAAAGGTGGAAACAATTCAAATGTCTGTTGATGGATGGTTGGATAAACAAAGTGTTGTATATACTTATGATGGAATATTCTTCAGCCTTAAAAAGGAATGGAATTCTGACACATACAACAACACGGATGAACCTTGAGGACATGGTATGATGTGAAATAAACCAGTCACAAAAGGACAGACATTGTATGAGTCCACTCACATGAGGTGTGAGGTGCCTAGGGTAGGCGAATTCATAGAGACAAAGTAGAATGGTGGTTACGAGGTAGGAGGGGCACAGTTTCAGTTTTGCAAAATGAAATTCTGTGGATGGTTGGTGGTGATGGTTGTGCAATACTGTGAATGTACTTAATGTCACTGAACTATACACTTGAAAATGGTTAAAAAGGTAAATTTTATGTGTATTTTACCAAAATAAAAAATTGCATAGATCTACACACACACACACACACACAGAAAGAAAGAGACGGAAATAAGTGTATGAGTGCATTTAAGACTGGTGGAATCTGAATAAAGTCTATAGATTGTACCAATGCAATTTTCTGGGTTGATATTTTACTGCAGTTAAGCAGGGTATTCTTTTTAGGGGAAACAGGGTGAAGTATACATTAGGACCTCCTGTATTTTTTGTTCTTACCGTGAATGTATAATTATTTCAAAATAAAAAGTTGTAGATTTTTTTTTTTTTTTTTTAGAGACAAGCCACAAATTTTCCTGGTTTACAGGAAATAGACAAAACTAACTGCAGTTATTGGGAGAGTTTACCATTTTGTCAGATTCTTCACCTGTATATGTAGGAATTAAGATTCTAAGGTCTAGTAGAATTTCTGCCTTTCCACCAAAAATTTTTGCTTTTTTTTAAGGTAAGGGTCCACTCTGTATGACTATACTGAAATATATCATCAATGATTTTGACTTCAGGTCATTATATTTTCCAAGTACATCAATCAATAAATTTTTGTATGGTAGATAGGCTTTATCGTAACAGATTTGGGTGTTTTAGGAAAAGCGTCACTCATAGTTTGCTTTTTATCTTGCTCTGCAGTGATTCTATTTTGTTTTATGCATTATCTGGTAAACATTAGTGAGAAAATTCAGCGAGAGTATAGACGTGTGTTCAACTAGGTTAAAAATGTTCTTGGCAAGTGAATGATGCCAGGAGGTCAACAAAAAGGAGTGGGTGGATAGGGTTTACCACTGTCAATATAGGGAGGAAAAGGAGCTGACTTTGAGTGTCAGCATTTCTGGAAGCCTGTGCTGCAACTACTGTTAGCTTTTATAGGGGACTTAATTAGGGGCATTAGTGTTCTTTAGGAGGGAAAATGGAAGCCTAGAGACATATAGTGCCTTTCCTAAGGTCAGACAGCTGATGAATGCCCAAGCTACAATCCAGACTTACTTGGAGAGGCAGCAAGGTGTGGAGCCATGGCTAGGTCCTGGGGTCAAATTTAGGAGGACACCAGTTTAACCTCCTTTATTGATCTTTGGCTCTGAGTGGCCCTGGTTTATAAGCAGGAAGTGTTTATAACACACACTTATATGGATTAATCATAAAGATGATACTAAACACTGCATTTTTGAGAGTAAATAGCTGTTGATTTGAATATATATTCGATACATATTTATTGACTCCTTAATTCATTTCAGGCAGTGGTTTAGGGACTAGGGATATAGCAGTGGACAAAACAGACCCAAATCAAGGAAAAAAAGTAACATATATGTAAGACAGTGTTAAGGACTATGAGAAAACCTTTAGAAAGGAAGACTGGTAGGATGTGTTGGAATGGGTTGGTGTTTTGAATAAGGTCATCCGGGAGAGCCTCACAGGGTGGGTGATGCTGGGTCACCTGAAGGCAGTCAGGAAGTGAGGCTTGCAGGTCTGTTGGGGAAGGGTGTTCCAGACTGAGGGCACAGCAATTCTCCAAGCCCTGAGATGGGAATGTGCCTGGTGTGGTCTGGAAGTGCATCTAGTACAGAGTCACTGGTGGGGCGAGAGGTGCTCAGGAATGAGGTCAGAGGAACACAGGGGCCACATCATGAAGGGCCTTGTAGGCCACTGTTAGGACTTCTGCTTTTACTATGTGAGATGGAGCCAGTTGGAGGGTTTTGAGCAGAGGAGTGTTGTCATATGACTTAATTTGGAAAATATTACTGGAAGGCTTTGCTGAGAAGAAATGGAAGGATTCCAGGGGGAAGCAGGAAGACAGGTTAGAACGCACCGGCAGCAGGCAGATAGAGGTCTGGGTCAGGGGTCGTGGTGGAAGTGGTGTGAAGTGATCAGAGTCTGAAGGTAGTTTCCAGGTTGAGCCCACGGGACTTGCTGATGGGTCAGATACAAGGTACGAGAGGTGGAGAGACACGGAGAAGGACTGCAAGTTTTTTGGTCTAAGCGGGGAAAGAGACGAGGTGGATAACATCGGTAGAGACGGGGAAGAGTGTAGGAGGGCAGGTCGGGGGCTCAGTTTTGGATCGAGTGTGAGAGTTCCAGGGGGAGATGAGTGTTGCCTGTGTGCTAATCATCACAGTAGCACTTGGGAGCAGACAGAAGTAAGTGTAAGATGCTTTCCAGGAACTTGCTGATAAATTAGGGGAGATAAAGTGCACAGAAACTTACAAAGTGCATGACGTTTATGAGTGATAGAGACCAAAGCTCTGCAGGACTTCAGATGAGGAATGATCGCCGTGGGCTCCAGCAGTTTAGGGTCAGGTGGACTTGGATGAGGAGCCGGCACTTTTCCTCGGTTTGAAGTGTTTGCAGGATTTGGCAGGTTAGAGCGCTGGAAAGCTGGGTGTCTGGAATGATGCAAGGCACAGAGTTAGAACGTTCAGCAACAGGGAATTAATCATGTTGGCCAACATGAGGGTTTGAGTTGGGGTTAAGTGGGGGTTTCAGTGGGGGTCAAGGTTGGAAATACATTTCGGCTTAGAAGGGGCCTGGATGCCGGCTAAGGAATTTGGCCTTCACTTTGTAGGGATTCGATTGAAGGGATTTGATTCCTGTAGTTGACCTGACTTACTGCCTTAGGAAGTTCAGTCATTCCCATCAGCTTTCTTAGAAGTAGGCCTCTTGGGGGTATAATTGTGCTTATTCTCCAGGTAGCTTCGACATTACTGACCACACGCTTCCTGACACACTTGCCCCTTTTGCTTTCTGGACGTGGCTCATTCCTGTCTCACCTCCAGTCTCTCTGACCACAGCTTACCTGTCCTTTGCTCTGGAAGTATTTATTGAGAGTCTGCTCTGTGGCAGACCTTATTCTGGACACAGAGGACAAGGCAGGCAGGGTCTCAGTGGGGGGCAGATACTAAATACATGATCACATATGTCACTGCATAATTTCAATTTTGTTAAGCTCTATGAAGGAAAACTACAGAGTACCGAAGAAGGGGGGTCCGTGGTGGCCCCCTGACAAAGTGGCTTTTAAGCTGAGGTCTTAAGCTTGAGTAAGGCTGGGTGAAAGGAAGAGGGGAAGGCATTCCAGATCTCGAGGGAGGGTCCCCCGAGGTCTTTCCTTGAACCTCTTCTCCTCCCACGCCACTTCCCGTCTGGACATGTCCTCTGTCTGTTGGCCTCAGCTATCCTCCGGGGAATTACTTTCTCACCTTACCTCCCCTGCATCTCCACCTGGAGGTCCTAAAATGAAGTGATGAACTTCACGTGTCTTGAACTCTAAGCAGCGTCTTCTCACTTTGCCGTTTCTACTTGTCTTTGAGTTTTTCTCCTTGTCCCAAACTCCTTTTTCGCCTTCTCTTGCCTGTCAGTCACAGCTCTAATCCTGCTCTTCTGCAAAATGTTTTCTACCCATTTGCTGTGACCCTTGTCTTCCTTGGCAGAACGAGTTAATCCTGAGACCCTGTGAAACACTGTCCATTCCTCTCTTTCCACTGTTGGTTCGTACTATTGGCCCTTGTGTATTTGTCCGGGTTCTTAACAGATCGAAGCTTTTTGAACCTGCTGGTGCCTTGCATGAATCTGAGACTCAGAGTTTTACTAAATAACTGTTTTATGAGCAGAATAAAAATAGCTACTGAACACTTGTGAAACTGCTTTAAGTAGGACAATGAAAGTAGAATGGAAAGAGTCATGTCTAATACCGAATGAGAATATATCAGATGGAGAAAACCATCTCTCTGGTTTTCCCCTTGGCATCTTAATCAGGGGAGGCTGTCAATTGTTATTCTGGCTGGAGACGCTTGCATAGATCTTGTAAAATCTGAAAAGCAAGAGATATTTTGAGAGAGAAATTGGTCCCTTGAGACATTACAATCAACCTTTGGATCTCATCCTTTACATTTGGAATTACATTGTCAAGGTCCAGGGCAAAGGGTAAGAGACAAACCACATCCTTTGGAACGATTAAAGACAAAGAAATAAAACTATGCTAATTTGAGCCCCTCCCCAAGAAAAAGTGTAATTGATATTGAAGTCTGATAACCACGAATCTACTTGGAAGTAATTAGCATTCACCGAGGGTGCTTCATAGAATCCATTTGTTTTCATTTCTTTTTAATTCCTTGTGATAATGGTGGTGACAGGCTCATTGTTCACTTGTTCTTGGCTCTTCCCAGGAGGTGTAGCTCTTCACCTGCTCCTGGTTCTGTGTGGCCGGCTTCAGGAAAAAAAGAAAGCATCTTATGTTGGTGGCATTCCATTCAAGAAAAAGAAAGTTGGAGGCATTTAGGGGTTCACTTGACTTGCAGAGATGGTTGAATTAAGACATGCGTTGCTTACCCCAGAGTAATTGAGCTCGTTTCCACGGTAGCATTTTTCTCTTATGCGCCAGCGCCACGCTTGTAGGTACACGCTCATTATTTCTGACTTTCTAATTATAGCAGTCATCACAGATTTGGGTGAGCTGCCTAGTTATTAGGTAATAACTCTCCCTCTGTTTTTGGGCTCTCACCTGAAGTTGTGATGAAGCTGAAGTGTACACTGAACATGAGTGTGTCTTTTTTTCAAGGCTTCCATCTGTTCTCTCAGTTTATGTATTTATTGCAAACATGTATTAAACATAGAGTAGTGCTTTATGCTTTTTGCATTTCAAAAGAAAGGGAGAGGGATTTTTTTTTCTCTTGGAGAGAAGGCTAGCCATGCCTGGGAGACCCAGGAAAAACATTAAATTTTGGGATATTCTAATTCTGTGAAGCTAACCTATTCTGCAACAATCAACAGCAATAAGGATAAGAGCCCCAGAGAGTAACAATTAGAGAACCTGACATGACCCCCTAAAGCTCCCCCTTCGTGCATTGTGTGTTTTCTGCTCTTAAGTGGAGTCTGAGCCTGAGAAGGCAGATCTATTCCACTGTAGTGTGGGTGTGTGAGGCTGAAGTGAGGAGATGCAGGATGCAAGGTGCTCCAGTGTTGTTTAGTTAAGGTCTTGGCTGCATTTGCCTGCACCTGCAGTTGTGGAGTTTGTTTTGGAGGACGTAACAGAAAAGTTTCTGTGCAATGTAGCAACTTTTTATTGTATTTTAAAGCATGGTATTGTCTCCGGAACATCCTTTATTTTGGCAATGTAGACTCACTTCTGATGATTTGTTCTCCACAATCATAGAATGGCATAAGTTATAGGAGCTCTCGGTGTCGACATCATAATTCTAGAAAATGGCTCAGAAGGGGACTTACTGAAACATCCAGACTAGTATGTTTCAAACAGCAGTGGTCTGAGTGCTATATCCATGCTTTTTGTCATATCTGAGAACTACTTGTACCGTTATTTACATAACGTTTGTCTGGATTCTATCCTATGTTTGGCTTAGCCTCATCCTAAGGGCACTGTTTGGATTCGACAGTGTTGCAGCTTGGAGGACTCTGGAGCCAGACTGCCTGGGTTCGAATCTTGGCTCTACCTCTTCCTGGCATAGTGACTGCCTCTCTCTGTGTCTCTGTTTCCCCAGATGCGAAATGGGGATAATAATGGTATGTCTCATAGGGTATTTTGTGAGGATTAAATGAAAAAAGTGTAAAACAGTTACAATAGCGCCTAGCACATAGTAAGGGCTCACAAAATGCTAGCTATTATTATTATATTTTAAAACTAAACATGAAAATATTTAACCATTAAAATTAAAAATTACTTTTGTGCCACCTAAAATTTGACTT
>CAUYSK010051946.1:0-11663 GCA_963575035.1 Avahi laniger | reverse complement strand
TGTGCACCACCCAAATGATGGACATATTTGAAACTCGGACTTAGGGAGGGAGGTGGGGGCAAGGGCAACATATGTAACAGAAACATCTGTACCCCCATAATATGCTGAAATAAATTTAAAAAATTAAAAAAAAAAAGAAACATGCAAAAAATTGCTCCATGTCACTAATCATTAGGAAAATACAAATCAAAACAACAATGAGATATCACCTAACCCCAGTGAGAATGGCTTTTATGAGAAGCTGATGTGGATGCGGAGAGAAAAGAATACTTATACACTCTTGGTAGGACTGTAAACTAGTGCAAAACCATAACCTGTGTAAAACTTAAAACAAACAAACAAACAAAATATGTCAAAACAATTTTTTAAAAACTCTCTATCCTTGGTGTGCACAGTTTCTTTAAGCACATAATGCTATTTAATATAATTAGGCATGTAATGCTATTTAGTGTAGTATGTGATTCATCCTATATCTAGATTTTAAATCTTTAATGTATTTCCAAGTAATTCACTATTTTGAGAAATCACAATTAAAAGCTGAAACAAAAAATAGATAATAGAAAAGAGATGTCCTGATTTTATTAAAAAATCAGTTTTAGTTAATAGGAATAGTGCAAAAATACTTATAAATACTACAAATAATATAATCATATAGGTAGTTACTTAAATGTTAATTAAATATATTTATAGTTAATAAAATATTACCATATGAAATAGTTATAATTAACAGAAACTAGTACAAATACATTTTCACTTATGTTTTAAGAATGTTAGTATAAATGATCACCAAAATATTTGCTTGCTCAAGGTGCTTACATACTTCATTTAGGTTTTCAGGGCATATTTGCTGAGTCAATATGAAAAAATCTCAACAGCAAACTGCTTTCCTTAAAATCTGGTCATCTGACAACCTTCTTGAGCAAATGCTTGATGGGAAGTTCTGGACATTTCTCTATAGTATGGGCTAGTACTCAAGCCTGGTATGGAAACTGACTTTCCAATAATACAGAGCTGAGAGTGAATTTTCAGGGGCAATAATTGACTCCCTTGGAGGAAGAAAGGTTAAAATTCAAAGAAACAGCGGGCAAATTTGGCTTGGTGTGAACCTTGGTCTGCCAGGCATGAAAAGCCGACAGAGAAGGAAGACACTTACTTTAGCAGGCAGCAGCTGGCCTAGTGTGAAAGATTCTCAGTATCCTGGCTGGAAGAGAAATAAGATAAATCCAATCGAGGTCTTTATTTATGAGGGTGGTATAGCCCAGCTTTTGCCTTGCTCTGATTGGTTCTTTAAAAATTTCGAAGTGCTCACTTTTCTTTTTTCCAGAGACACATTCTTGGAGAAAGGGGTGGATTATTTAGAAAAGCATAATTTTTAAGTGATGAGGGATTTAGTCTTTGAATCGATGTGATATATCACCTAATTAGCTACCATTTAACTATCAAGTTGATAATTCACTGAAGAAAAACAAGAAAACCATTCAGGGAGGATGACATGAGCATTAACATAAGGTTATCAGCCACCACCTATAAGTGATGTGTAGGGATTGGCAAATTTTTGGTGCTGATTGAATGTGCTGTATGCGTTAGTATGTGTGGAGGAGAGCTGTTCATTAAAAAGCCAGCTTTTTTAAAAAAATAAATCTTAATCAAATAGCAGATATGTTTTTAGGAAGAAGCCCCTTAGTCATTCCTCATTCCACTTTTCATCCTCTAGATCTGTGGTCCCTAACCCCAGGCCGTGGTCCCGTACTGGTCCCTGACCTGCTGGGACCCAGGCGCGTATCATTGCCCGAACTCGTCCCCCTCCATGCCCATCTGTGAAAAAATTGTCTTCCATAAAACTTAGGAATCAGGCCACAGAGCAGGAGGCGAGTCACAGGCGAGCCAGCAAAGCTTCGTCTGTATTTACAGCCACTCTTCTTCGCTCGCGTCACTGCCCGAGCTCCGCACCGCCCCTCCACTCCCTGTCTTGCACGAAACCTGTCCCTGGTGCCAAAATGTTTGGGGATGGCTGTTCTAGATGACTGATTTAATTTTTTTTTTTAAACAGTGCAGTAGACAACAGTTGCTTTTAAAGCTTTATCAAAGTGAGCCAGGCATGGTGGCTTATGCCTGTAATCCCAGCATTTTGGGAAGCTGAGGCAGGAGGACCGCTTGGGGCCAGGAGTTCGAGACAAGACTGGGCAATAACAGGATCCCTGCCACCGCCTCCCATAAGCCCTACAAAGCATTAAAAAATTAGTAGAAAAAAGAAAAGTAATACAAGTGGTTAGCCTTGGAGAAACAAAGAGATAATTTATAGTTTACTCTTTTAAAAACTATGAGAAGATGACATATAATAAATTTGATGAACCTATAATTATGTTATAAATATACTAATTTAGGACCAAATCTGATTTTACACACAATGTTGAGATTTATCGCCAAAATCACTCTGCAATATTGGCACAGTGTGTCTGTGTTAGATTGGATCAATATAAAGATCTTCCTAATGCGGATTTTATAGGCAAAGATGAAACTAAATGAATAAACAATATTGAAATCATCATTTTATGTTTAACTACTCTAGAACCAAATTCATATTTTGGCTCTGTCTGCATGATATTAAGTGCAAGGAGAGGGAGTGAGAAATGGAGTACTTTTGTTGACACTGTGCCAAATCATCCAAATGAACAATGGCAAGAACCTTTTAAACTTTATGCTCAAGAAATTTATTATTACATTAGAGAATCAATTTATTTTTACCTCTTTTTTTATAAAAAAGGGAATGAGACTGGACATTAGTGCATATATTTAATATTAAAGGTTAGTTTTTATCAAATCCCAACAGATGGGATTTACTCATTTTAATTCTAGAATTTGGGGAAGGAAATGTTTATAAATTTATATATGTCATGTTTTAAATCACATGCCTTTATTTTTCATTTGGCCTATTTAAAAGGAAAAAAATTGGAAGCAGCTAATTCATTTGAAAACTTATTGGTTTTATTTTCTTTAAAGAAGAATAGCAAAGTATTTGTTACAGGACAAAATATTCATAAATTTCTTTACAAAACAAACTTCTTGGAAACAATGAAAATTCAGATTTGCTTGTGTAAATCACAAATTTTATCAATTTCAAAAAAACTGCACAGAATTACTTCTTTTGGCTTCTTTTGATTATACACACACACAAACACACACACACACACACACACGCCCCTAAAATAATTAAATATATCTATATTCAATGGCATGCCATGGCAAACTAATTCAGATAAAAACTAAATTTCATGTTTTAAGCTTTTAAAGCATATGCAGAAATGTGGTGATTAACATAAGCTTCATGTGCAGAAAAAACTTATTTCCATTCCTTATTGCCACTACCTAGCCCCAATGGCCTTAAACAAATTACTAAATAAAGTACTTAAAGTCTCAAAGCTCAAATTCCCTCATCTGTGAAGGGGGAAATATTATCTACTTTAAGGATTGTAACTGTTTGATAAAGCAGTTGATGTTATTACTCTACAAGGAAAAACCTAAAAGAGACTTCTGTTTCTTTATACAAGTACCATTTTCTTTATAACCCATCCTTTTCTTACAAAGGTATTTTACTACAATTTCTTTTTAAAATAAGCATCTTCTGGTGATGATAGTAATATTAATAATAATGAAGATGTGGAAAGTATTTGATAAGCACAGCCATAATTTCATAATTTCTACATGCTAAACACTGTGTTAAACACTTTATCCATCTTTGTCTAACCTAATAGAGTCCCTCTAATTCAACTACAGAATTTAATTGGACAACTACGTATTTCAGCTGGCATTATGGCAGGGAATACAGGAGAATACCTAAAGAATGCACACATATGTCATTTTTAAAAAATAGAAAAGTGGACTATATAACCACCTACATTGTAAATCCTCCATCTAGCATCATTGATAGGCTGCCAACGAGTGACAGCTCAATGAAACATTTTAAAGATACAGCTATGGCAATGGATTTAGAATAATAGAATAAGACCTAAATTTGTTTCTTCACTTTGACATTTAGAAAACATGGAATTTTTAGGAAATCAATTATGCTATTAATTTTCAAGTTGCTCATCTATGAAATTAAAATAACATACAATTCTTTGTTCTTTTTGGTGATTACAGGACATGCTAATACAAAAATGTTAGATAGGTAATATTATGATGCATCTGTAGCCATCAGGTTGGTTTTATTTCCATTCTTATAAGCATTTATTGAATTCAGCCATGGTTCCAATTACTACTGCTGTGTAACAAACCACCCCAAAATGTAGTCACACACAACAACCTGTATGTTATGCACTTAGATTCAACAGGAATTTAGGAAGACCACAGCAGAGACGATTTGTGTGTAGTCCGTGATATTTACACCCTCAGCTGGGATGACTCCATGACTCAGAGTAACTTGATGACTGGGTGCATGGAATTGTCTGAAAGCACTTTTATTCAAATGTCTGTTGCCTAATGTTGGCTTTCAGCTGGGATCTCAAATGAGGCTTTCAACTGGAGCGCTTGTATACAGTCTTTCCATTTGGCTTCATTTCTTCTAGCATAACAGCTAAGTTCATAGAGGGAGCTCCCTCAGAGGGAGTTTGCTCTGGAAAACAAGCATTTTAAGAGGACCAAGTGGAAGCTTCATGTCCTTTTCTGTCCTTCATGTCCTTCATGTAACTTTTCTGATGTTGGAAGTAATATGACATCACTATCCTGTTGGTTAAAGCAGCCGCAAATTACCTGAGATTTAAGAAGACAGGCCATAGACCTCGATGTTAATCAGATAACTATCAAAATTTGGGGGACCCATGTTTAGAACTACCAAAGTCATACTATTGGGATTCATATTGATTTATTTTACATTTTCCCATTCCTTCCCCACTTTAAGAATATAATATTGCAATGTTCCTAAATAAGGAATTTTTGTCTTTATATTCTTATCTCTTCTGATCCAAGCTTATGGAAAATATTTCATCTAATTAAACCCCATTGTTTTAATGACATGACAATATTTGGAAATCCAACCTCTTTCAGTGTATGAAATAATAGGCAAGTTTCCCACAGTTTATGATTTTAAGTCCTACTTTCATTTTTAAAGCTATGTAGTAATCAAATAAAGTCCAGAATTAATAATTATCAGCATAATTCAAGCACATAAAATCACTATAAAATATTCACATAATTAGGAATTGGTTAATTAATAATATAACCTTGAATTACTGAGATATTGGTTTTGGTTGACTGATTTGATTTACTTTACCCATAGAATACATACATGAACTTAGTTTTACAAATGTAATTAGTTAATATAGATAATTTATTTGGGTTTTATATCCTATAGCTAATGAACCACAATAAGCAAGTGTGGCTCTAAAAAGTTGTACAAAGTTAAATGTTTTAACTTAACTCTTCTTAGTCATTGGTTATGGACTATTCATGGGTATAAGCATTTCTAATTTCTGGCCTGCTTTAGAGAAAACCCTCAGATGAAGAGATGCATGTACCAGCAGAAGGGCATAGACTGGAGCACACTGAAGGAAGAAGGCCTGAGGAATATGGTTTGGCACAGATAAAAACCTAGCATACCTGTGCAGGTTAAATGTTCGCATTTGTTTGTATATTCTTATGCACTCATTTTATTCATTCATTCCAAAAATAACTTTTTGACAAGAAACTAATCCATGCTAATACAGTCCTTGGTTCCAAAAACCAAGGTATGAACAAAATAAGAAAAAATAACTGTCTGCAAGAAGCTCCCAGCTCACTGACCGCAGCAGCCCCTGGGCTTGTGTGGGCAGAAAGTCTCTCCAGCAGCTCAGGAACCCACCAACTGTCAGAGATGCAAGGGAGGCAGCCAACCATGTTGTTGCAAGAGATAGGATTTAATTCTTTAATTAATAATAATATTCCACTGAATAATATTCCACTGTGGATATGTACCACATTTTCTTTATCCATTCATCCACTGATAGATACTTAGGTTGATTCCATACCTTGGGTATTGTGAATAGTGCTGCAATAAACATGGGAATGCAGATACCTATTCCATATACTGATTTTCTTTCAGATATATACACAGAATTGCTGTATTATGTAGTAGTTCTATTTTTAGTTTTTTGAGGTCTCTCCATACTGTTCTCCATAGTAATTCTGACTTGAAGTACAGATAAATACAATGTTTTTGTTCTTCTCAGTGATGTTTAAACATTCCGGACCCTTTATTGCTCAGTATGGAATGATATCCTAGGCAATTTCCTGTCCCTTCATTCAGGTTTGTCTCTTTGCAGTTTTATTTTTTCTTGCCTCTCATAGTCTTTAACAGGGTATTCTTCCAGAGTAGATACTATCTCTTATTCATACTGATATTTGTAATTAAAATTCAATAGGTGCTCAACAATATCTTCCTAAATGGAAATACCAATTAAGAGTAAAAATAGTAGAGAGAGAACTAATAGGCCAAAGTAATCATTTACATCAGGTTAAGTTGGCCAATTCAAAGAGAAACAAATCAGGTTTTAAGAATTGCACAGTATCATAACTTATTGGTTATTTGAATTTTTTATTTTGTTCAGCAGAATTTCTATTTGTCTATGGTGTTTAGCCTAGGCCTGATTCAAAAATGTTGTCTGTGGGAGCTATAACTATGGTAGAAGTAGAGTCTGGTTTCAGCAGAGTTGAAATTGCAATTGCTCTAGATTGACTTTGCCACTCTGTGAAAGAAAGACTAACTCTGACAACAAAGACATTAGTCTGGGAAGTGATAGAATATTACTGACAGAAAGAAAGCAACCACATGGGGGAAGTGATACAACTGATTCTTAATTGATGTCTTGTGCTGAGCTATAGGCAACATAACCTCAAAGAAATGAGGGTAATTCAACACCTCTCTAAGGCCAGAGAAACCAAGTTAGTACCATTTGACATTTCGCCAGACAACTCAGTTAGGCTCGTGTAGCACTGGGCACTTTATCTTGGAAAATAGGAAGGCTGTAATTTTCACCAAAAAGACAAATGAAGTTGGCATAAAATGGATGAATTTGTCATTCCTGTATGAACACAGCAGTTACCAAACTTTTACATCGAAGGTGCTCAATAATCACATGCTATATAAGAAAAAAGGGGGGGCTTCATCTCTTGGCCACTTCCAAATCCAAGTGTCAGCTGTTCCAAAAAGTCTTAATAGCTTTCTTGGCTTCATAACTCTATAATGTGCTATGTGAGCCTTTACCAACTGAGTTTACTGTGCTTTATTAACTGGTTATAAATTTATTACTGAAAAATACTCTCATCCCAACCTATATATAACTAATAATTGCTTTAAAATCATACTTTGCAGCCAGCAAGATGCTCTTGTATATATTATTTAATTCTCATTGAGATAATAGTGTTTTTAATTATTGTTATAAATATATAAAATTTAAAGATTTTCTATGTTAAGCAATGTACTTAATGCAAAATTTACATAATCCTTTTGAGATAAGAATTTCGACATGTTTATTATCCACAGAAGAAAGGATTTCTTCATCTTTTAAAACGGCTTCCTACTTGCTGTAAATAATATGTTTTATTTATTGAGTTCCAAGAATGCACTAGATTCTTTAATTGTCATGCCACACAATATTTGTAACAAAACCGAGAAGTAGCGGCAGAAAGTAAAAAAATCAGTTCCTAGGTTAGCTTGTTGCTAGTTAATTATGGCTATAAAATACCATTTTAAAAAATAGGTAATAAAATCTAATTTGCTTTCTAATTTCAGTGGGCTCCTTAACATACAATTTTAGGTCTTCCATGATCTGGTTCCAAAGTATCTTTCTAGATTTATCTTCAATTATATCATTCTGCACACCATAGTCTACAGTTTTTCTAATCTATCCCCCTCCATACACATATATTCACTTTCCCACCTCCTATCTTTGTCTTCACTGTTCCTTCAATGGGGAATATTATGCTCCATTTTCCATTATTTAAACTCATACTTGAATATTGAAATCTAGTCTAAGTGCCTAAAAACATGACATATTCTTACTATATAATTACAGTATTTATTGATTATTCCTATATTTTATTATTGTATCTTTCTACTACTAATATTGCCACCCCTTCTGCTTCTATACTGATAATTTCATCTGTTGTGCTTTATAGATAATAAATAAACAATATTTTATTTTGATTCTCATAATAATACTTTGGAAAAGTACAGTATAATATTGTCCTTATTTTAGAAATGTATACAATGAGTCTAATAGAAGTTAAAGAGCTGGCTCAAGTTTATAATATGTATGTGTACGCATGTACGGCCAGCCCTCTGTATCTGCAAGTGCTGCATCCATGGATTCAATCAAACATGCATTGAAAATATTTGGAATAAAACACAAAATAATAGTAAAACAATAAAAATTATACAAATAAAAATATAATATAACTGTATTACTTACATTGTATTAGGTGTTATAAGTAATCTAGGGATGATTTAAAGTATACAGGAGTACCTGTGTAGGTTATACACAAATACTATGCCATATCCTATCATGGATAGAACATCCAAAAATTTTGATATCTGCAGATTCTGGTATCTGGGAGATGGTATCCATGGGGATCCTGAAACCAAGCTCCTATAGATAAAAAGGGATGACAGTATGTATGTATACACACACACACAAACATGCAAGGAGAGACAGAGACAAAAACAGAGAGAACTGCAAAAGAGTCCTTTCTCTGTGCCACACATTTTGCTAAGCGTTTTGCCACATATTATTATGTTTGTATTCACAACAACATTTTGAATAACAGGTCACTAGTTTATCCACTTATAGATGAGAAAATTTAGGCACAGAGATGTTAATAAACATACCTGAGTTTATACTGTTAAAAGATGCTAGAATTTGGACATGAATGAAAGCGATGTGACTCCTGATCTCTTGTTCTTTTAATACAATTATTACTTTACATGTCTATCAGTCTTTTCTGTATTCTTAAATTATGGTAATTGGGTCTCCCTCTCATTTTCTCTGTGCCTACACTCTACCCTGAAAACTAGCCCAGGCATCTTGGTTCAGGTCTCTTGAGTTTTTGTCTAGGAGTATTATCCAAGTCATCCTCCACTCCAATGCTAGAGTTTTTCTACTGCACTCCAAGCTTATATTGAGGTCAACATAATTTTGTAGACTGCAGAGAGCTTTGGTGTAAATTGGGGTGAGGGGAAGAAAGATGTCCTGTATAGACGAAGATAGTGAAAAACACTCACTTGGGTGTAATCCTAACAATCTCTTCCGCCTAATGAGCCTGTCTTGTTTTAGATCACAAACACTTCCATGAGCATCCTGTAATATATTAGAGTGATTTGAGTTGCAGGGAGGTGTAGTGGGCAAAACATAGATTTTGAAATCAGTTGTCTAGAGTTTGAATCTTGTTTTTTGCACTACTGTCTCTAGGATATCGGGAGAAGTGCTTTTAACATCCAAAACAGAATTCATCACCTGGGACAGAGCTGCCGGGGAGAGTAACAGTAATTCATTTAGAATGACTTATGTAGTGCCTGGTTTATAATAGGTTCTAATAAAAAATTGTTTTATTACTTTACTTGTTTTACTGATAATCTGATGATTTAAATAGCTTGGCTACTTTAGAAGTAAAATCTGATCATACCAGTACCTAATTTAAAACTTCTTGGTAACTTCTAAACATTGAAATAGGATAAAGTTCATACTTTCTATTCCAACATTTTGTAGAATGTCTTAAGACCTGGCTTCTACCTACTTATTCACCTTATTTCATTTATGCTTTCCTTTGGCATTGTTTGTTTGTTTTTCTGGATATTTTTTCTCATTAACAACTTAAAATTACCTTGTCATTGCCTTAAAATTCCCATTTATATGTTAATTTGGTTTATTCTCCTAAAATTTTGTTTTGAAATCTTGTCTATCTAATGAACTTCTATATATCTTTTAAGACATACTCTTTTATGATAAGAATGCTTAACAAAATAGGCATAGACAGGGTTTACCTAAAAATCATACAAGCCATTTATGACAAACCCACAGCCAACATCATACTGAATGGGGAAAAATTGAAAGCATTCCCACTTAGAACTGGAACCAGACAAGGTTGTCCCTTATCTCCATTTCTATTCAACATAGTGCTGCAAGTCCTGGCCACAGCAATGAGGCAAGAGAGTGGGATTAAAGGCATACAAATGGGAACAGAAGAGATCAAACTCTCACTATTTGCTGATGACATGATATTATATCTAGAAAACCCCATGGAGTCAACCAAGAGGCTACTGGAACTGATAAATGAATTCAGTAAAGTCTCAGGATACAAAATCAATACACACAAATCAGAGGCTTTCATATACGTCAAAAGCAGTCATACTGGGAACCAAATCAAAGACTCAATTTCCTTCACAAGAGCAACAAAGAAAATAAAGTATCTAGGAATATATTTAACTAAAGAAGTAAAAGACCTCTACAGGGAGAACTATGAAACATTGAGGAAGGAAATAGCAGAGGACGTAAATAGGTGGAAAACCATTCCATGCTCGTGGGTCCGCAGAATCAACATCATTAAGATGTCTATACTACCCAAAATGATCTACAGATTCAATGTAATCCCTATTAAAATACCAACATCATTCTTCACAGATGTAGAAATATTAATTTTACGCTTCATATGGAATCAGAGAAGACCCCACATAGCAAAAACAATTCTAGGCAATCAAAACAAAATGGGAGGTATCAACTTGCCAGACTTCAAACTTTATTATAAGGCTATAGTAATCAAAACAGCTTGGTACTGGCACAAAAACAGGGCCATTGAAAGTGGAACAGAACTGAGAACCCAGATATAAAACCATCCTCATATAGCCACCTAATCTTTGACAAAGCAGACAAAAACATACACTGGGGAAAAGAATCCTTATTCAATAAATGGTGCTGGGAAAACTGGATAGTCATATGTAGAAGACTTAACCAGGACCCACATCTTTCTCCTCTAAACAATCAACTCACGCTGGGTAATAGATTTAAACCTAAGGAGTGAAACTATTAGAATTCTAAAGGAAAATGTTGGAAATGCTGTTCTAGACATTGGCCTAGGCAAAGAATTTATGAAGAGGACCCCAAAGACAATCACAGCAACAATCAAAATAAATAAATAAATGGGACATGATTAAATTAAAAAGCTTCTGCACAGCCAAAGAAACTATCATAAGAGCAAACAAATAACCTACATAATGGGAGAAAATTTTTGCATGCTACAAATCCGATAAAGGGCTGATAGCCAGAATCTACTTAGAACTCGGGAAAATCAACAAGAAAAAATCAAATAACTCTATCAAAAAGTGGGAAAAAGACATGAACAGAAACTTTTCAAAAGAAGACAGAATAATGGCCCAAAAACATATGAAAAAATGCTCAACATCTCTAATCATCAGGGAAATGCAAATTAAAACCACAATGAGATATCACTTATCTCCAGTGAGACTGGCCTTTATCAAACAGTCCAAAAACAATAAATGTTGGCATGGATGCGGAGAGATAGGAACACTCATGCACTGTTGGTGGGATTGCAAACTAGTGCAACCTCTGTGGAAAGCAATATGGAAATACCTTAAAGAGATACAAGTAGAAGTACCATTCGATCCAGCAATCCCATTA